>DWDV01001495.1:0-13139 GCA_018245615.1 Mimoniades ocyalus | reverse complement strand
TTTTCACACCCAGACACAGAACAAATACTTGTGCTCATCACACAAATATTTATTCTGGGTGGGAATCGAACCCACAACCCCCGGCGCAACAGTCAGGTTCATTAACCACTGCAGCAACTGGCCACTGAATATGATATAATACAATACCACTATATTTACTTTCAAAATACTATAATCATATTAGAGCAGATAAAGAATACATCCCCCACCCTATGTTAAGATCTCAGGTTTAGCAAGAAACAGCTACACCTTGTACTGGCAGATCACAGTATATTGCAGCCTACCCAGACACAGCTACATGCCTTGGTCTCCTGGTCACCAGCAGCAGCTTGGGCGGTTCAAGTCTCTAATTCAACTTGTATGTCGAGTATGTCGATTGGGACTAAAAGCCCCTTACATAAGATCAATGTCTTGACTTTGATAGGCTGATGACTTGATTTGATAGGCTCAGTGGACTTTGATAGGCTGATGAGATACTTTGAAAAGAAAAACTTCTACTGCTCTAGTCAATTACTAGCTACCTTGTATTAAATTTAGTATCTGACTGAAACAGGTTTTTCAGTCAGAAACTGAGTCTGAAACCAAACTTTCAGCCTTGGTCATAGTTTTGGCCAAAACTGAAAGTTTAAAACTTCTACTGTATACTAGAATCTAATGTATTTTTTATACATTTATTCATTAATACATATATAAAATGGTGTTAGATAAAATGAAAACATAATAATAAAAATTTAATTGGCTAAAACCAAACTCAACATTTCGGTCATACACTAATTAGATTACTGTGATGATAATCATAACACATAAAATATAGAAAAGCTCCTGATCTATTACAAACATTGCCTTATATAAGTTACATTATTATTTTGAATCATTTCAGCCTTCAAGAGATGTACGAAAGTTACCAAAATGTTGTCCAGTTTAAGAAGAAAGTTGAGACAGTGTTACAAACTTTAAAAAAATCAAAAAAATTGACACCGGAATTGGAAAAGAGTATATTGAACACGAAATGTATGTCAGAGCTCGACTTAATTGTAAGTTATTTACATATATTGTGAATAAACACACACACATACATATATTATGAACTGAATAACATTATATTGAGAATATTTGCTGTAAATTCAGTTCCCAATTCTTAGGTCACTTGAAGAAAACAAACAAAACATGTCAATTTAAATTCTATGTTGTGATGTACACATTTTTAGATAATGTTTATTGTATTCTTTGTTATTTAAACTAAAGCTGTAGCATTTCTATTTCCAATATAAAACTTTTATTAACCTTATTTACTATAGTACTAATAGTTGAAATTTAGAGACACTGATAGATGATATTCATTTATTTTGTTCAGTTATTTCTTTATGGTTTTTCTGAACCTAACATGTATGATAAAATGTGCAGGTTACATAATAAACAGCATTTTATATTCTATTTCTATGCAGTATAAGCATGCTGTATGTATTCTTAAATTTACTTGATATCATGAAAAGTAAATTGGAAACCTAGTCTCAATGTATGATCCTCTTATCTCCTTTAAAATTAAATGACACCAGATGCTGTGTAGTAGAAATTTATTTAGCTGTGCTGTGTTAAAAATTTGGAATAAGGACTTCTATTTTACAATAGCTTTATTATTCATATCCGTCTTGTGTTGATTTGCCTTCATTTATTTGTATTATGTTCACTCACTCCATAATAAATTTCCAAACTCCATAACCCATTTTACTAGCAGTATTAGAAATGATTTGGAATTACCGCTTTGTTGTCATAGTGGATGTGATCATGACTGCTGATCAAGACACCCTGAATTCAATTGCCAGGTGGGGCAATATCGGGTTTTTCTAATTGAACTAGTTTCTAGCTTAAATATTTATCAAAAATCTATCCTCAAGCTACTATTAAGAATTCCTAATAGTAGCTTGAAGATACATTTTTGTATGCTGTATTTGACTAAGATCAACCTCTAATCCATGGACTGATGTAGAACCTAACAAGTGAATTGTGAGAGTTTATTTAACATCTCTTACCCCTTCGGGAAATACGGGCTTTACGATAAAGACAATTTTTTTTCTTGTTTTCAGTATGCACCATTGAAATCACATACACAATCATTAGCTGACAGAGCCCGCAGCTTGGGCCTTGAGCCATGCGCAATTAGTGCACTGAATGGTGACTTTGTAGACTTGACATCCCTGTGTGACCGTTCCAATGAGGAGCTGGCAACAATTGATAAAGTAGAATCTCATATAACACATATAGTTGCCGACATTATATACAAAGATGCTCGAATTCTACAATATATGAGGGAATTGTAAGAATTTTAACATTCATTGTGCCCTCTATCTATTTATTTGAGTTATCTCATTGTATAATGTTATTATTTTAACTCAACCTCTTTTTCTATATATACAGGAAAACAGAAACAAGATTTACAATACAAAGCAGCCAAACAAGATCTTCTATGAAAGAGAGGAATGAGAATGAAAAGAAAAAAAATGACACAAAATCGAATCCTTACACATACAGAATTTACTTTGACTGGAAATGCCCAGTGCACTTTGTGAAATCTCATCAAACTTTGGCCATAAATAGGGGTGAAAATGAAAAAATTCTTAGTGTCAAATTGATTGTACCTGATTGGTTTTATAATAAGCTAGAAAGGTAAGTTCTATATTGGAAATCATATTCTACTATTCTAAGTGAATTTTCTCTAACATCAGTGGACCACATGATCCAAATACTTTGTTACATTATTTCAGTGCAGGTCATATAAAATAAGAGCACAAAAGTATTGCAAATTCTAAAAGACCAAGCTTTACTCTGGATCTTATGAATATTGTTAACAATTGCCCATGTGCAATACGCAACTATTGACTCAGCATATTTTTAACTTAAAATACTGTCAACAGTAACTGATGCACTTCATTTGAAATATTTCTGCTATAATTTTTTAAGTGAAACTGCTTTGCTGACAGAAAAGAAACTGCTTCTGCTAAAGAAACTACTTTTCAGTACTGATACATCATATAGTAATGATATGCAAAATATATTTGTCACAAAGAGTATGAAATCTATGGAATTGTTCTGTTGTGTAGTCTAAAAAAAAATTATTTTCCATCATATTACCATTCTTGCAATAATGTTTTTGTGCCACTGAATGTGTAATTTTATATATATTAGTATTCTTATAGGTTCTGCCTCACTCTGTGGAAAAGCGTTCATTGGGTGAGAAAAGGGTTAAATGATGCTTACAGTCGTTTGATTAAGCCATGGCTCTCTCGACAAGTCCGATCAGAATTAACTGCCACCGCACAGAAAGAAGCGATAAAAACCTTCACAACAAACTTAGAAAAATATCTGCTTACTGAACCTGTCAAAAATAAACGAATAGCTGGCCTGGACCCCGGGTTTAGGGCTGGTTGTAAGGTAAGTTATGACTTTAATTATTTATTAGTTATTATTTTAATTTATTATTTCTTGTCAATTAACTGATCGTTGACGAGTTTTCTTTTTCTCTATTCCCATCATCATTTTAATACAATGTGTTTATGAATTTTAAATTTTACTTTATTTATTTGTAAAACCTTGTTTTAGATAAGAAGGGATTCTTTATCTTTTTTATCTCAATGCTAAGGCAGTTCCTACTCTTACGTTAAGGAGTTCTGGAGCTTACTCCACCTATTCATCTCTGGATAACAGTATTCTGCCATAGTTCGGATAACATTCACAGAACAAAATTAAATCAATGCTGTACAAGCCTTTGCCAATAAAAATGAAAAATGCATGCTAAAATTCAGTTCTTCATTATTGTAGTTATCTATTATGTTTTTCAAAAACAATTTCAGGTGGGCATTATAGACTGTAACGGAGAAAAGCTCGAAGCCTTCACCATATATCCTGATTTACAGAATCATAACCAGAATGATGCAGCGGCTAAACAATTGCAGTTAATGTTAAATAAACATGGGTAACATCAACATGAAAAATATCATATAATTATTCTGTGTTATGGTAGTACATAGCATGCAAGTCACTGGCTGCTTTGTCGTAGAAATATGTGTGCTGATAAAGCTTCTGCAGTTAAAAACTAGAGTGGGGTGTAAACGGTGAATGTGGGTATTTGTTTTTATCTGATTATTTTGGTTTTAAGTTGAATCAATCAATTACAAGGATGTTGTTTAAGATTTTTTTTTGTCAATTTGAGAAATGTAAATTAATATATGTTTCCATACACTCCTTGTTTATGGGGAATATAGGACTGCCATGCTGTGAGTGGTATTTTGACGTTTTTTGACCCTTAAAAAAAACGGTTCAAAAACTCCTTTTTCCACTTCTATATGTTTATTAAACAAGTCCACAAGTCCTGATTTCTCACATGTACATACTTCCCTTGGTTTTTTTTTGTAATAATGTTGTAACTGCCTTAAGTGATTTCGGTGTCTTTAGTTATACATATGTATGAGGCTGAAAGATTATCAGCCAAGAGTTATGTCATGTCTCACCCCCCTTAGTGTGAGTCAAATTCTTAAAAATGTCTACATACATTGTTATTCATGTATTCATATCCGTTTCTGCAATATTCAAATATCAATTAGGGGCTAACTAAAGTATATGAAAACGAGTGAAACTCTGAACTTGCTAAAGACTTCTTTCAAAACGAACTACTTCAATGTCTCCCTGTTTTGGCGAATTAAAAAAAAGATGAGCTCAACAACATGTGTACTGTCAATGAGGGGTCATAACATTTATCCAACAACATCTGTACCGGAATATATTACATGAGCGTAGCGATGTCATATTTTGATGTTATTTATTATTATTATCATCACGCTATTTTACTTACGGGGTACGCAGAAAGCATCACAGTTACAGATTTGACGTGCTTCCCATACATTCATTACTATCGTTCAAATTCAAATTCAAATAGCATTTATACAAAATTGGTTCATTAGAACACTTTTTCTTCATACACACACGACGGTTTCGGGAACTTCTAACTCCCCTTTAACGTGGCAGTAGATTTTTTTTAAAAGAAATGATTCTGTTTCTCCCTCCACATCTGAATCCGTCAACGTTCACATTGATGGATATATATTTTGTTTTAAAATGTAAATATGTATCTTGTTGCAGAGTGGAGTTAATCGGTCTGGGCAATGGCACAGCTTGCCGCGAGACAGAGCATTGGTTGAAGAGTCACCACATATCTGGTCGTATACCTGTTATAATTGTACCGGAACAGGGCGCCTCCATCTATTCCATCAGCAAAGAAGCTCGGGAGGTATTGCCAACCAGTATATATAAATCACTTCAATTTAAAATTTAGTTTGAAGTGAGTATGAAAGTGATTTTGATGAACGATAGTGTGGGGTCTTCCGGGGTACGGAGACGTTCGGCGGCGCCACGGCGCTGCCTCATAATGTATTCCCCAATGTAAAGGAAAATTATATGAATCGTACTTTGTTTTGTGTGTCACTTTATAAAAACTCCTCGCCCTAAAGTGGTTAGCCACAGCTAAATTGTATGCATCAGTGTTTTACTAGAATGAAACCCAAATATATATATTGACCACATATTGTCTCTGCCAAAGTTGTAACATCATGCTTAAATTCCCCGAAGAGGTGGGCAAAGGAATGTAGTAAACTACCACATTTCATCATTTACGTTTAAGCCCCACGATGCAATAGGTGGTCAGCCTATTTCCATATACCGAGCATATTTCCAGACTCGTAGCCACTATTAGAAAATCTAAATCTAATATTGCCCGACCCGGTATTTGAATCCGAGACCTCCCGATCGGCTGTCACGCTTGCAACCAATGAGGCAGTCACCAAAGTCATTGCTGTACTTACGATTTGCTTGCAGGAAAATTTTAATCTCGATCCAAATTTGATATCGGCGCTGTCTATTGCGCGACGAGTGTTAGATCCATTGGCGGAATTAATAAAAGTAAGTGCAAACGATTTTTTCCTTCGTACCAATCAAATGACTTCATGAACTAAGTCAGTGAAAAATTTAATCTTGAAAATATGTATTTTTTGTGAACAATGAATTTTTCAATCTGACTGTCTTACCTGTATTCTCGATGTATCCCTATGCATTTGAATGTATGAAACCTGAATATTATAAAGTATTTGTTATTACTCAGGTGGACCCCAAGAATCTGGGCGTGGGCTTGTACCAGCACGACGTCCCTCCCAAGGCGCTGGAGAGCGCGCTGGAGCGCGCCGTGGAGCGGACCGCGAGCCGCGCCGGCGTCGACCTCAACACGGCGTCGCGCGCCACGCTGCGGTACGCCGCGGGACGCCGCGGGACGCGCTGCCGCGTGCGCGCCGTCAGCTTCTATTAGCTTCCCACTTCGACGTCCGATATTAATTTGCCAATGTTGCACTTTTCCGTTGCTGGTACTCCTAAACCATGGTAACTTATTAATAAATCCATAATTCCTTCCAGGCGAATATCCGGCTTGAACGATGGACGAGCGAAGAAAATTATAGCCTATCGTCAAACGCACGACCGATTCACGAGTCGGGCGGATATTTTAAAGGTCCCCGGCATCGGAAAGGTGACGTTCCAACAGTGTGCGGGGTTCTTGAAAGTGTTGGGCGGCACGGAGCCCCTGGACACGACTATCATTCACCCTGAGAGCTACAGTATTGCGAAGTTGTAAGTATTTTTATATAAAGAAAATAGACCTCAGTCGCATCGTACGGAGGCCGTGTCGGAACACATTCCCCGGCCCGCGGCGGCGCACAGGGAGACGGCACAGGCGACTATCCGCAGGCCCAGTGTGGGGATTGCGGGAATAACCCTTTGAGGGAGGCCTAAAGTGGTGGACTTAACAGGACTATTAGTGACAGTTGGTCTCATTCCTACAAGGCGTTCATAAGATTATTGATCAGTGTTTCAGTGGTAACGAGACGCAGGAGTCACTGCTGGTATAGCTAGCCCCATTTGTTAGGACAGTCTTGTACCAGGCTGGTCACAAGTTCATTGTTACTACTCTATGATGTGTGTGATTATTTTATTGTGACATAACCTTTATAAGGTTGGATATAACCAATGTCCTATGGTTGTTACTTTAAAATTGCTTTAAGGTTGCAATGTACACCATATACAGAACGTTCACTGTCTCTATTTAGATGTACACAATGTCCTATAAGGTGCTTCCTACCTGGACTTTAATCGAGTGACTCTTATTTTCAGATTCGCAAAGAAAATCTGCGTGGACATAAGCAACCTGACAAAACCCTGTTTCCCCCAAACGGTGGAGAGAGCCACTGCGGACATTGACATGTTGGCTATGAGCAAGGAAATCAACACAGATGTCTGTACCCTGGAGCTGATTATAAACGCATTCAAACAGAAGCCGTATGAAGACAATGTTATGACATTCTGCAGACCTGTTTACTCCATGGCCATACAAGCCAGTGAGCAAATTGAAATTGGCACAACTTTAACTGGTAAAGTCTTTATCTATATGACACAATTGTAGATATCCTCGAAGTTTGCTGTCAGGTTTAATGTTACTCAAACGTAACAAACGTTACATCACGCCTGTAGTTCTGGAAGAGGTAGGCAGGGGTGTGTAATACACTCCCGCCTTTCACCAGTGATGTTATGTTCCACTATGGAATAGGCGGTGAGCCTATTGCTATAAACCAAGAACAAATCAAGACACCGACCGAGCCATTACTAGAAATTTCAACTAGAATATCTGAATTAAAAATATCCAGTATTACCTGACCTGAGATTTACACCCGGGACCTCTCCATCGGCAGTCGCATTTGTAACCGTTCCACCAACGAGGCCGTTAATATTACTTAGTTAATAATATATGTAATCAATTCCAACTATCTGGCACCCGACGACCTCGCCTACCCGCGAGCGCCGGCGCGGTCTGCCGTGTGACGGTGCGTGGGCGGCAGGCGTGGTGCGCAACGTGGTGCCGTTCGGCTGCTTCGTGGACTGCGGCGTGCGCGGCGACGGGCTCATACACCGCAGCAGGCTGCGGGGGCTCCGGACCCCCCAGCTGGGGGACCGCGTCGCCGTCACCGTCATCGCCTCGCCCAGGCCCAAGAAGCTGCAGCTCCAGCTGGATCAAATTCTTACTTAACTCTATACACTTTTAATTTCTAATAATAGTTATTACGTGCCCACTTATTTAGGCATATAAGTTTACATTCAGACATTAGGAAATAAGCAACAGTACTTCAAATGGACGTACCAAAGAGTGACAATACTAAAATTCGCGAGATCTGATCCAAATCGATTGATAAATCAGATCAACCTTGAGTTTCTTACTTCGTCATCTCTTACTTCAGCTGCTCGACAGCAGCGCGTGCTTGCGGTCATGATAGTGGGGAGACGACCAAATCTATTTATAGAGGACAAGACTTTGTCATTTAATGAGCCCAATGTTTTTGTGTCTCTTGTGTTACGTAAAACTTAAACGTGGGAGTGTACTACACTCCTCTGCCTACCGCGTCGCGGAGTACAGGCGTGATGTTGTGTTATTTCTTCCTATGTTGTTAATAATTGTTAGTGGACGAACCAATGTATAAATATAGTCTTTATTTTATGATAATTATATTTAACTTAATGCATTCAGCATGAGGAGTTATGAAACATTTAAAAAAGTTGTATACTTACGAGCATTGAAAATGTTTCTTTGCGACGTTTTTATTTGCTCGTATTTGTTTAAATCTTCAAATTCAATTACACCACGTTTATTTCTTTTTGCCAAAAATTGTTATTGTCGAAACGTAAGAATCTCAAATGCTTGTATGATTGTAGAGCAACTCTAAATGTTTTATTATTGATAAGACCAAGTGTACAATGCCAAGGTGAATTTTGTGCATTCAGTTATAGTCTTATATTTTAACAAGGTCTATCCAGATAGACCTTCAGATCCAGATGTTTAATACCCATACGTGAGCATATACACACTTCACATATTGTGTACATACATACACATGAATTATGGCAGGTTGTTAACACATGTAAAAAATCTACGATTTTAGTAGATACGGGCTTTAACTCGCGTCTCCATTCGCGTAGATTTTAGTTTTTGTATTTTTGCGCATTTTCTTTACATAGGCCTGGTCGCGCCCAAACGGCGATTGTTCAGCGTAAGTTGTATCCTGTTTAATATGTTCGGCCAAAAATGAGCTCAATTTACAATGGAAATTATATTTCCGAAACTGTCTATTTTTGAATTTTTTTGAAATTTATTTATGTAGGTACATATAGAAATAAACATCAAAGTCATCATAATAAACATAGTGTACAGTTAACTTATACAACAGAAATAACTTTATATTTACGTAAACTTTCAATCATCATAGTTTTACTGACTATATATTATATAACCAAGTTTCAGACCAAACTACTTACTATATTTTTTTATCCATTAAACGATCGACGATATTTTTTAAATTGACAAATCTTTTTTATGTATGAACCAATTAAAGTAAAGCAAACCATATTAAGTGAAGCTTAACACAATATATTGATGGAAACCGCACTTAAATTGGCTAAGCCGTTTCTGAGATTAGCGCACACAACTGCATAGACGAACAGAAAAACAGCCAGAATTCTAAAAATTATTGTTGTTCTGTCTCGTTAATAATATTAGTTAAAAAAAAATCTACGTACAGACTTCATTCCATTAATTTTATTATTAGTATACTTGTAAGTATTGTCTTCACATTGACTTACTTATACTTAATTTGATTATTACATCTACATATATATTAATGTACCTACTTAGCTGTTATAAATGAGTGTGAATTATAAATGTTTTTTAAAACGCCTTTAATATATCTAGTAACAAACAATAAAACATTGTAATCGTTCAGTCATTCCGCTTCTAAAATAGATACCTCGTGTTTGGATTTCAAATTGTAAACGTGGAATATTGCCTTGTTGACAATGGCGTCGCATATTCCTGAAGTTACCCTGAAACAAATCAGTACTGAATATTACTAACAGTTATGGAAGTGTACGTGTAATACAGATGTAGCGTGGCGCGCCCTCCGGCTGGGCGGTGGCGATATAAATGAAGTGCACATTGGTGGATGCGATATGATACCATTGATTACGAAGAGCTGGAGATCGAAGCCCGTAACGAGCTGCTACACTTATTGTCCAGTAGTGGACGGAAACGGGCTGCTGATAACAATTGCTTTTTCTAACACCCTTATGTCAAACACAATACAAGCGTAAATGCTGTAGCAGAATTTAATCGATTTACTGTGGAGGTACAGTTATAGCTTAGTGGTTATAATTTAATCTCATAAAATACTCTTGGGTTTGCAATTGACATTTTGCCTTCGGAACTTTCTGGATGTTTAATCATCGTTACTTCTACACAATTTCTACACTGTACCTGGCTGGGGGCCTTCCTAACTCCCCCACACCCCCTCTTTGAAAGTAGTATTAAGATACAGTTACACATAATCCAACTCCGGCAGAACTTGAGACTTCTATAAGATCGGCTTCAGACGTTCGTGAATCAATATAAAACTTTTGGTACTTGACCTATACATATAGAAAACCGATTTGTTCGTTTATACTACATATTTAAAATGTCTTCTTCGAAATTTTAAAATTCGCCCGAATTGTTTTTCACTTCAATAATTTACAAATAAAGTGAGAAAGAAAATCATAATTTCCTTCAAATATGTTACCGTCTACTCAGCCGCGATCTAGTATCCTTTTCTGTCATGTTGACCAACTGCTCGTATGTCGGCACGTGTTCCTTCGAATAGTACTCCATTTGTTGTCTAAACATTTTACTATGTAGAGCGTCCCTTGAGAATTATATTGTTATTATTAAAAACCAGAAGCAAACTTCAATAAGTACATACAGTTTTAATAACTACAAATTGTTGTTAATAGTTAATATCATTGTAATGTGCCGGCTTATCGCACGTATGTTTTTTCGGGACACGAAGTCTCCGGCGCGAGCTCGCCGCCATCGGGAGCTCACGGAGGACCTCGTGTATCGCGATAAAACATACGTGAGTTAAGCCGGATATATATTTGAACGTGTGTATAAATAGTCACGAAAAATATAACCTTAAAATTATAATTTATATTACAAAAAAAGGCAACAACTTTCTCTCCCCCCCACGTTGGTACTCGACTTACCACAACATGCCATCGATGAGTCGAATGATGTCTGTCAGTGGCATATTGTTACCCGTCGTGTTTTTACTGGCGTAGTCATTGCCCTCCGACGACAGCAGGTCGTAGGACGGCGGCTGCAATCGACGGCATTTATATCTTCACAATCATCATCACTGTCAACTAGATCAAATGTAGCCTAAAGTTCCGTTTTAGGCATGAGGTGGCATTACAAACACAGAGGAAGCGATACAAAATGTACCACAGAACGAAGCTAATATTGGTCTGTAGATGCGCAAGAGTATCTAAGTATTAAACAAAGAGTATTCCTAATTTCGTTGCATGTCCTTTGTGTTACATTAATAAGGATTGTACAAACCTGTTCCCACATCTGTTTCAGTAGCATTCTCGGGTATCCGTCTCTTTGGCCCTTCGAGGATATCGACACAGACGTAGTTAAATAAAACGGTTGAGGTTTCTTAATGTCCAGGACGAAGGGCGGGGAGTCATTTATGTCCTAAAATATTTTTTAACTTACATACAGATCATGTCAAATAGATCGTATTTTATATCATCATCAAGAGCAGCAGCCTGTTTGAGTCCAGTGCTGGGCATAGGCTACTCGAAGGTAACTTTGCCCGTTATCTCCACAATGGGCATGCGAGTTCGGGATAGTTCGGCGTCCAGGGTATTAGGCAATGCCTACATAGAAACGCCACACTAAGATTAGCCAGCGGGTTTTGTATGTGGAAACTAATATTTAGACCCACTCTAGATGTTAAAGATGCCTTATACATGTAGATATTACCTACTACAGTAAATAAGTACGATCAATTAAAAACGACATTAGCGGATGCATACAACGCATGATGTTATTAATCCTTCCACCGTTTCACTGTTTCACTGTTGTGTAGTGGTCTCTTAATACGAGAAGCAATAATGCCATAATTTGTCTCGCTGACTAAATGCGCAGCGTATTTCACAAGTGCAAGTTTCCTCGTGACGTTTTCCTTTACGGCTGATTCAATACTAACCGCATGAAATGTCCCCTCTTCAGTGATTATGAATTCCTGATTGCATTTTTCCGTTTTTTGCTTTCTTAGGGCCTCATTTTTCTGATAACGCTTCCGTTCAGTCAAGTCCAAAATCTCGCACGCTATAGTGGTGCTGCCGAAATAGTTTAATGAAATTGTATTATGCATATAATAATACAATATAGGTATATTGGCTCTTGGCATCCAGGAGACAACCAAACCAAGTTTTTATTATTTATGTATTGCTTTATTTACATAATAATAATAATATAATAATAATATTATATTATAAATATTATTATATTATAAATATTATTATATTATAAATATTATTATATTATAAATATTATAAAGCATTTTGTACTAACATCAGGTGAAGATGAAAATTTGAAATAGGCAACTAACGATCTTAGTTTGAAATACTAAGCATATAATCATAAAATATATACATATAGGTACTATACAGAATTGGGGATGAAGAACCACAGACCGTGTACCACAACTCCTGTGGGGATTTACATTTTATTTTAAACGACCACAAATAGAGTGCTTGTTGAATATCTCACGTGAAAGTAGCGGGCTCTTGCAGAGTATAAACGGTCATCGTGATCCACTCCGAAGTCCTCGGCTGCACGACGCCCCACCACGGCGTCATTACGACATTGATAATGTTCGCTATTCGTTCCCTGCAAATTAACGCAAACTAAAAATAGATACTCCAAACACCTAAATATCTAAACGAAAAATATCCTTTTTAAGTGAAGGCAGTCTACCCTCTTCACTTAAAAGGGTTTTTTATATTAGCAGGCAATACTCATATGTGGCCGCTGTCGCCTATAATGTAATCTATTGTTACGTATAGGTACGTAGATTGGCGGCTGGTAACGATGCAAGGTAGTCGCAGAGGATGACGAATAAAAGATGCTCTCAGAGTCCACAAACTATTTATTCACTCTCTAATGTACCGCTAATATT
>DWDV01001494.1:0-13139 GCA_018245615.1 Mimoniades ocyalus | reverse complement strand
AAAAGTAACTGGTGAAACGTGGGAGTGTTCTACATTCCTCTGCCTGCCTCTTCGGGGATTACAGGCGTGATGTTACTTTTTTTTTTCTTTTTTTTAAGTATATTTTAAACCTTTTTAACATGCAAGTGCCTATAAGTATTTTTACTACTCATTAAAAGCTTTTTTTTAAATATCTCTGTCAACAGTATCAAAATTAAGTACACCGGCGTACTTTAAGTAACGATAGGTTTATTACTTATACTAAATTATATGAGGATAATTGAATACATAGTGTTTTTTTCCCCGTTATCAATTAATTAATCATATATAATATGTTACAAAGTCGACATAAATTATTAATTGGGTCAAATGATAGCCATAATATGCTTTTTCATATAACGCTGTTCCATATTGCAGCTAGAACAATTGATATCATTAAATCAGGTCGCTAACAAATGATACATGTTTTAAGTTTAATACTTTAATATATTGAAAAGTTTTACGCTTTTTACACTTTTTATTCGTTTCGCTTACCACTCTACCCCCTTCACATACCTAGATAGGGCTATAGATTGTAATATAATTTGTCATATGCATTAAATAAATCACTAATGAAAGTGGAGTCTGAGAATACAAATTAACATTAATTTAAACGCTTAAAAAATTACATGAAGCAACTGGGCTACTAGACGCTAACCTGTCCTATTTCTACAGTCCCGTTGAAGGTTGGTAAAAGATACCCTTAGAAGACAGCAAGCGTATGTGAATGCTGCCTACTCAATTACTCATTTACTTAAAAAAATAAAAAAAAATTATAATCTACATTTACCTAACTGTTCTAAAGTATTCTAAAGCCCGGATATTCGGAAACATCAAATAAATTCAACTACCTTAAACGTATTATAAATTTTTAATAAACATCTCGTTTATAGTAGATATAAGTTAGTTCAACAGCTTGTGTAAATATAGTAAGTTGTCTTAAGACGGATTGTCTTATATGTACTTCCTCTTACTTACTCTATTATATTTCAAATTTTAATATAGGTACTTACCTATTTACTGATTTCGCGTTATCACTGCGAGGTTTACGACATTTCTTTGTATACAATGGTTATCAATTTTCACCGATGTGTGAGAAATTAAAAAAGAATCACTAACAATAAGGTATATTCGGGCTGGTAGCATACATAGCCGAACGCCGTTATGATCAATCAGTGGTACTAAACAGTGTGGGAGTGTGAGCGTGAGAACGTTGGAGCAAGCAGATGGACTCACGATTGTTGTCAATTGCAACCAGCGCGGCCGTGCGGAGTGGAATGTCTAATTGAATAATTTGTATATATAAAACATAACATCGCGCCCTTAGTCCCCGAAGAAGTAGGCAGTGGAGTTCAGTACACACCCACGTTTCACCAGTAATGTTTACGTCCCACAGTTATAATGTTAGTCCCAATAAATAAATGTTTGCTGATCTGTACTAGAGCAACATAGTAAACTATGGGTTTAACGCTTCGTTTTGAGAGAAAATCGGTATTCCGTGAATAAGTTGAGAATATAACTTATTATCACTAATAATTATTAAATATATGTTATTTTCTCATAAACTTGTGACACATTTTCTAGAACATTCTTTTACGTTCATGCATTGTTCTTTATCGCACAGTATAATCATGTCTTATATCTTATTATTAATTTTCAGATTTCTTATGTAGGGTACATACGTAACGATTAACAAGAAGATACTAGCCGCCTTCGCAAATGTAGGCCCTTATTTTCTGGTACACACGGCCTATGACTTCATGTTCCCACCTAGAAATAGTCAAACAATGAAGTAATCATAACTGCAACTAACCATTATCGAAGATACTAGTCATCGCGGGATTAATAATGAAACCCAATATACACAAGACGCTGCTATTACCTTAAATCATATCTACTGAGTCTTTGACATTGCTTATGAAATGGACAACAATTAAAAGTGACTTAACGTACTCATCAAAGTGTGGAATCATTTACCCGGTAAATAGCATTCCGGTAAAGTTTATCAGCGATAGTTACAATAGAAACCCAGCCGAGATCTACATTGCTTCAATTGACAGATACAATCATAATGATAATAGGTACCTTGGGATCATTCACACACGTCTATCTGATGACAATCTTGGCCGAGCCTGCAATATGTTGACCGACAGTTATATACGACTATACCAGGATAGGTACAAGATTTTGAAGACATAGGTACTTATAATTTTTCGCCCTTACACGGACCAAATACTAGTGCTCAAAATACAATCATTTGTCTTGGGTAGGAATTAACCCCACAACCTTCTGTTCAGTATGAATTATCATTTGATCAAAATGCAACTTCAACAATGTTTCTAAAAAGAGGTACCCTAACAGTATTAAGAGTGCTGCTACTGTTACTGTTACTGTACCAAGAATGTTTTGCACAAGAACGAAAAAGTTATCCAACGTTCCATCGTGCAAACGTTACGTCACTTGAGGAAGTATACAACAAGTAAAGCCCAGTACAGTTAGCACTGGCAAAGGCCTCATCTTTGTAAGTTCGAAGCGTGACCGATTACGCTTTCCAAACCTTTAAGTTAGACGTTCATTTTAAAGACGATGGTTTTTTGTCCACGTGCGCAGTATTCTTCTTTCCCATATACTATTTTCAGTAAGTATTCTTATTTCTCATACATAAGACCTTATATTCGAAAAAGACTTAGATGGTTCCCGGGGATTTAAGAAAATTTTGGTTTTCACATATCTTTTATCATATTTGTTAATTTCATGTTTTTCAATATTTATAATATTGACATTACAACCTGAAAAGGCGATTTATAATTTAAACCATTTTCATTTCATGCTAACTTAATCTATCTAGCCTTATTCTGTCTATAATATATAACGACATTTCTAAAATATATTCTCCCTGCCAGTAATACTTAGACATACGATTGTACAATTAATGCAATTAAAGTCGCAAATTCAATTTTATCTAATATAAATCTTGACTGACGACTTGGTCCATTGGTAAGTAACCATTACTACTAAGCCGAAAATGTTGGATTCAGTACCCACTGAGGACAAATATTACTGTGATGTCCAGAAATGTTCATTGTGGGCCTGGGCGTAAAAATCATACAAATATACATTTCCATGTAAATACGTATGATTAACATAGCGAAGGCTTCGCTTTATTTGATCAGATGGCTGTATATAAAGCCCAAGATATTGATATACATATTGTATTAAATAAAAACAAAAGAAATACAAAGCGGAGCAAATTCGACACTCGTGGTCCTTAGAAAAATCGCATATACTGCAGTTTAAATCAATAGCAGCATATCACTCGTCGCTACTAAACATGAAGATCTTGATACTGAGTTGATTCCATTGCAGAAACTGAGGGCGATTACAGCATTGCTACTGCAATTGTATTTCTGTCCATGTCAGATAATGCCGGGCTGACAATCATTTAAAATATTGTTCTAAATAGCTTGTACCCAACCCACATGCCCAGTGGAGGGATTATAGGCAAAACCCTCATATATAGACAATGTCTATGTATAGCAGTGGAATGAGATATGCTGATGATGATGATACGGTTGTATTCATAAAGCATGGCAACCTATGCAATTCTATAAAAGTATAGTATAGTATATTATGAGAAGATTTTGTGCAGGACGTTATTAGATCACAGTTATATACAAACATTTCAATTACGAAGCCATTTCATAGGCATTCAATTGAACTCCTTAATAAAACTATCGCCTTAATAAAATCAGAACAAAAGTTTAGTAGCCACTAGTCGATGCTTGCGGACGTCGTATAACGACTTTATTTTTCAAACACCATAGTAATGATTTATGTTTTCTAGTTGCCATCGCATAACAAGTATCCTACTATATTCATAAACGGTTGCGTATCGCGTATCAAAACACGAAGCCAACCAAAATGTTTTACATCATAGATTCGAGTTTTTTATAAACTAAAGAAAGTCGGGTAAAAAACGCGAGTCGATTTATGTTCTCGCAGGTGGTAACGCACCTGATAGGTCGATGTGTCATTAGGTCGTGCGACGGGCGTATCGCTTCATTTTATGCAGCTCTCCGTTATTAAATAGATCTATTTAGCCTGGATTTGTCTGGATACACACACCTAAATTTTACGTACTAACGTAATAAAGTACATTAGCGTAAAAAAGTATATTAAAGAATTATATATATTATTATATATTATTTATTATTATGTATTTAAAGAATGAAGTTCAGGTTTTGAATTATTGACGCGATTTCTTAGTTTATTTTTAACGTGAATATACCGTTCAATTAATCTAAATACCAGTCATTCAACCAATTGGTAGACCAATCAGTGGCCCAGTAGTTCGATCAATCTGTCAACCATCAGGTGGATCAATCGATCTACTAGTCAAACGTCAGTCGGTAGTGTAATAAGTCGAGCATCGTTATCAATATATAGACCAATGAAACGATCAATCGATGGATCAACCAATAAATCGATCTATCAACGAGGGGAATCAATTGCAGCGTATCAGAACTTAACACCGTTACTTAATGTCACAATAGGATCTCTCCTACCGAAGTACAATAGCGGTTGCTTGGCTAGCGCAAAACTGTATAATTCAGTCAGTACTCGAAGGTATGAAGATCATGATTAGACATCGCTTGTAGTAGCTAATTCGCAAGGCTGAGGCGAGCACGAGCCACCTTGGCGGCTAATAATTTCCAATGATGTTCACGCGTTAAAGTGCCGTTTCCCACGTCTTTATTACTTCATCATTGCTACTCGTATTTACTCCGTAACAGTGGTAGAACGGGCAAAATTATATTTATATGATTATGTTTACAACTCAAAGTCCTTGTATAACAAGAATACACTTCCGGAAATGTTGGAATGTATTTGCGGTTGTTATTTATTCCAAGCGTTTTATGACCACATGTACTTACACGCTCGTACGTACATTAGTCAGTATTAATTTTCAACTGACGAGGGCTCTTGAACAATTCTTAATGTTCAAGTAATAAGATTGATAATTGAACAAAACCTGTTCAATCAAATTGCAATAGATATAATGTATACATTTTGTAATTTAAATATTTATTTATAAATTATATTTGGCGCTCTATATTCGCTATCTACCCAATAAAAACTCTGGGGTGATAATACATATAATATTAATAACAATTTTTATACAAAAAAAAATACTCAACATACTCAGATTGTTAAATTAACCGATGAGGGGCCCATAAAAGTTCAATAAACAATGGTTGTTCATTTATCGGTATTGACATTCAATAATAGTGTGATACGCTGAACGCTTCAGATATAGGTACACGGCAATAACAACTGCTCTACCTACCGGCTAATGTGATAAGAAAATTTGAATATCACGCAAGTATATACTGGCTTAACACATA
Organism: Mimoniades ocyalus; assembly: GCA_018245615.1. Lineage (NCBI taxonomy): Eukaryota > Metazoa > Arthropoda > Insecta > Lepidoptera > Hesperiidae > Mimoniades > Mimoniades ocyalus. Next base: position 7,716 of record DWDV01001494.1, on the reverse strand, counting down.
TATTTTTAGGGAAATTCGATACACAATTTAATGAAGTATTGCAGGTACAAACAAAACTATTATTAACAAAGCTTTGATTATCATTTATACCTACCTAGTAAAAATGTCTTCTTGATTTGATCTCTGATGTACCCCACATTAGGATACCTATGGCCAACAATCTGACACAATAAACTTATAACAAAAATTACGGATGTCTCTATGCATTATCGCCACGTATTATTCAACGTCAACCCGCAGTTAGCTAACGTGGCAGATTTTAGAACTTAACTCGTTTCATTCTATGATAAGGCCTGTATTGAACAGTAGAGGAATAAAAGTGTGAATGATGATTTTAGACTGGTAGACAAAAAGGCGAAGGAATTTAAATAAATCACGCGCTCCTTATTTATCACTTGTATCTAACGTGAATGTAAACCTAAAATTCCTAGTAGAACAACGGAGTCTAGTACTAAACTCGGTGTATGACAATAGGCTCAGCCTCTAACCGGCAAAACGTTTGTGTCCAACACTAACCTCCCTTCCTCTGGCAAAATACAGGCGTCATGTTCTCTTTATAATAACGCGTAAAATAAGTCGATGATTATTGTCGACGCAGTAATAATGCCGAACGTGTCGCGTCAAAGGAGCGCACGTGCCGCGCGCGAGTCTTATCAGCGACTTATCAAATAATCGATGCTTTGTTGCAACCGGCCGCCTACGACTTCGCTACCTTAATTAAATTTCCTACAAAACGTACTGTACTTTTCCACTCTCTTTATGAAGCGATTGGCACGTGTGCCATGTTAAAATGAATCTTTATTCAATATGATACAACTGTTGTAAATTGTGGAGGCCAATACGTCGACGGACACTTCACATACATGAGTAAATATCTTCGCGCCAGGTCCCTCACGAGGTAGGCAGAGAGCACAGAGTGCCAAATATCTCTATCCTTACCGACCTACTGCGCTTCTTCTACATTCATCACTCTCTTCATACATGCACACCGGTTTCGAAGGTTTCTGACTGTCCCAGCAGCCGGACACTTTAAACCGCTGATAAAGAATTACATGTACACTGTAAATACATGATTAAGTCTATTCTTGCCATAGTTTCAAAGCACGTGCTAGAGATATAAGACATGCTAAATAATATTGTGTTGTAGCATAATAATTAAATATTCACAGCCATCGGCAAGTCAAGAGCAGGGTTCCATGACTATTTTTGAGGAGCTCTACGTCCAGTAGGAGATCGGAATAGGCTGATTATGATGATTTAAATAGCCCTTCCCTTCTTATTACTTATCTTTCTTTTATTTTCGTATCTTTTATTTTAAAATTAACTGGTGAAACGTGTGAGTGTTTCTACATTCCCCTGCCTAACTCTTCGGGGATTACAGGCGTGATGTTACTTTTTTTTTATTTTCGTATCTAAAACAAAATGCTTCAATTTAGTTTGATACATTTCATTTTATAATATTACTGTATATAACTCTTTATAAAATTTTGCGTAAGGCTATAAAACGTAAGGTTACATACCAGTTAGGTAGACTGTACCTAAGCTAGAGCTCTCATTGCGTAGGAACGCAAACAGAATGCATCAATAGCATATTAATGAATGGATCAGTCTAAGTCGTAATCTGTGTGCTTGGTTATCGATCATTATATCCTTTGTAATTAATTACACGCCCTACAATGCGCAATATGACATTTGCTAACACAATAATCCACGCGCTTAGTCAGAAGTCAGAAAGTCAGCGCGAAGTAAGCAAATAATGCCCTATAAATAAACTGTTTTTATTTTATTTAAATTTTTTCGCCCTCATATCATTTCACTGTTGGACACAAGTTGCCTCTGAGAATTAGAGGGTTAAGGTTATAGTCTGCTACTCTGTCCAAATGTAGATTTGTAGACTTCATACGCCTTACAAAACATTTTTTTGCTATGAAGGTGTGCAGGTTTCCTTACATTGTTATCCTTTGCCGTTATAGCAAGTGATTATTTATCTTTAAAACACTCATTTTGTAAGAAGTGCGCACCAGGATTAGAACTTGGGCTCCCGAAGTGAGAGGCCGAATTTCAAACCACTAGGCTAATACGCTGTATGTTTCTGGCAAATTATATCTAATTGTAAATAGCATACACAAAATTCATTATCATCATCACCTCAACTTCCCAGTCGAAGGCTCTTCCAAAGCTGCGGCAATTATGAATCCTGCCCTCATCCAGCCCCTGCCAGATGATTCGGTAACTAAACGTAAATAAGCTATTTACGTTACATATTACCTTGAATTGAAAGTACACCATACTTTTATTTAGGATCTTGATGCTTTTATTGTTCTCAAATATAATAACAGTAACAAATAGGGATACGGTACAAAGAAGATATTTATGTATGTATATAACATTGATTAGAATGAGAAGCTTTTGAAATACTATCAGTAAAATTAGTAGTGGAAACCTCGCATCAAATGATAGTAAAATCTAGTATTCGATACTATAAGCCGAACTGTAACGCACTGCTAGATTTTCTACGACGAAACCACTATATCGAATAAAGTTAAACAGGTCGAATTCATGAGGAATTGTAGTATTTAATACAGGAATACCAATGTAATAGACTGCTTCGTTGGTCTAGTAGTTGAGATTGCCACTGTTAAGCAGAAGATCCTGGGTTCGATTTTTGGGTCGAGTAGGTACCTACTATTGGATTTCATCAAATCAATGTACAAACACGAGAAGTTATCTTCACCAATGTTGTTTTCACAGGTTTCTCCGATAAAATGTATCCCAACAGGGTCAAACTGTTGAACGGTCTCGAGAATTTGTCATTTTGGTCATCTTTAAAAGGTCAAGCCACACCCGCAGTTAACAATTTAACAAGTCACTTACACTGTCACCGCGGTAAGGTTATGAGCCCTCCAGTAGATTGTTTTTTAATACAATGGTAAAATAGGTCAGGGATGCAACGCGGGGTAGGCAAACTCGACGGCGACGTTTTACCATCGACTCAAGGTTGGTCGAGTGAGATAACGAACGTTTAATACAATACTGCCGAGATATTATCTTTTATTGACTTAGTTTGAATAGCGCAAGTAGATAAACATTTTATACGCGCTTGTAATCATCCAAGTGGTTTTAATGAAAACTCTTTTTTTTTTTATTTCTTAGCAAAATTCGGTAAAATATACTAAATACATTTTTTTACCGCAGTTTTAACAAGATGCCGTGTATAGCCTCCTATATTTGTTCAATGGTATAATATATTATTATGTTAATCATTTCGTTACCGGCTACGTATGTATTTAAGAAGAAATACAGAGTCTCTGTTAATTGGTGTATTATCTCCACACTAATGTATCGACAAGGTTTATCGATTGCAACCAAATGGTAACCGGTTATTGCTCAATGTGCCCTCCGTTGGACGGAAACTTGAAACAGAGAATGAATATTGTTGTCCTTTTGGAAGTACTTTTTCCTTCCCTAAACGAGTTCTCGTGTTCTCACGACAGAATTAGTTTAAAATGAGGATTAGAAAGCCTGCTATAGTGTGTGCGTCACGGGATGGTGGGTCCAAGTGAGATTGTTACAATAAGCCTACTTTGGATACTGTGTTGTGATTACAGACGAGACAACAACTAGCTCTTCACCAAGTCTTAAATAATTTGGTTGCCTTTTCTTAAGGGCTCGAAATTGCCTATTTTCGAAATGCCCTTTGCTTATTGTCCTATTAACTCAAAATGAGACTGAAGAGACAACTAAGTCAAAAATAGTTGGAGAGTTTGTAGTTGTCTTCTGAAATCATTGGCAATGTGAAAAGAAAACGATAACAGACACGAGGTTTAAAATCATTTTCTATCACATTAATTTCTCGGCTTTGTCCTAACTAAGCCCCCGCTGGAATCTCATGAGAATGACGTTGTATCATAAAGAGTCATCATACATTCTACTACTACTAAACAATGTGAAACCCCTTATCCAAAGTTTAACGAGGTCATGTTAATTTTCTAGCCCTGTACCTTAATTAATATTTAATACACAACAAAATTATTAAACCACAACAACTCCAATGGACGTTTCGTTAAATAATTACTAAATTTCAAGATGACAATAATTTTACTGCCAATACAAATTGCTATATAAAGTGCTATCAAAGCTATGCTGAATATAAATTGAGATTGAAAATCGGATCGAGAACCATAAAATGAACATCTTATTTAGCACTGCCACATGTGTGTTTCGAAATGTCACATAATACGTAATGTACGCGAACGAAGTTAGATACAGCCCCCGCAATTCCTTATTAGAACGCCCACTTGCAAACTTTTTAACAGAAAATAAGGTCACTTGCACACACATGCTTCTGTAACATATTCAACGGTGGATGCGAGAATAAAATCAGGTACGAACATTGAATATATAATACTCAAGTTTCACGTAACCAAATCAGTTTTGCACAAAAAAAACCTTTGTTTAGTTGCAAACAGCAAGTTGCGAAAAGTGTGTCTATAATTTACTGGATTTGATTTTGGTAACTAGATGCCGTGGCATACCGTTTCGCAGTCATTTTTCTTTTCCGCGGTTCGACAACTGTCTATTATTACGGTCCGGCTCGATTACATTACCCGCTGGACAAATTGGTACATATTTGAACGTTGCATTGACGAGGTAATAGTGATGAAGCATTGCTAATTGATCCAAATAAGACGCGGGTGGTCCAGGGGCTTGCTTGACCACGATCGTGGCGCAACACAACAGTACGATGGTAGACTAATCGTACAGTTCGTTCTCATGTAGCTGGCTCTAAAATGTCGCTCCAGTTGAGAAAATCAACAATCAGTTTCCTTGCAAATTAGTAATAGTTATTTTACTAATTAAAGGTTACAGTAGAAATATTAAAAGTCGTTTACCATATAAAATTATAATTTCGGAGACTAATACCGAAGACAATAATTTGCAAACCGACGCGACATACATAGGTTTGCAAAATAGCAACAGACATTTGTCGAAGTCTTATTTCAGTGAATACAATATTACGTACATTCTTATTCTTCATCATTGTATTCTCACATACACGGTCGGGAGCACTAAAAGCAGCATTATAGGTCATTGCACTCCAAGAAAGTTTCCAAGAAGTTATGTCCTGGGCTATTTAGACTACTTCGCGTGATTTTTATCTAATTTTTTCTAATATCGTACTTATCCATCGGATGGGCGTCCTACTTCAGCTCCCCTTAGCCTTCCATTACTCTTCACATCGGTGCTACGGGCTGCTCATCCAAACACACATATTTGACATACTGTAGATACGTGCCAAAGAGTGGAACAATAAAAAAAATAATGAAGGTGAATTAATTTTTTTAAGTGTCCTGCCGCTAACCAGCAGTGCGGATACTATTACTAGTTTACAAGAAGTAGACGACAGGAAGGAAGGAACAGTAACATAAAATACATTCTAAGATAATCCATGAGAACTGCCAACAACCGAAACTAATCTCACTTACAACTCCAATTGTGATGTGGGAACAGTTGTACATAGCTCATAATGCTGTTATTATTAACGAATATAGAATATGTTTCTCGTGTGTTGAACGGTTGCTAGCGCAATTGCTGATGGAGTGGTCATGGGTTCCATTCCCGGGTGGGATAATTTTCGATTTACCTAACTTGTAATTGTAGGGCGCCCTCCGGTCAAGTGAAGTGACGATATACGCAAAGTGGCTGGTAGCGGTTGGATGCAAAGAGCTGAAGATCGAGCTCAGTGTCGTGTTATTGTATAGGCCTATGTCCAGCAGTGGACGGGAATACGCTGATGATGATGATGATGAAGAACTTGAAATTCGTGGTAGAATCTTGGTGTCTGCATTTATGTATGGTTATTCCATTACGGGACGTAACGTAACTAGCTCACTGAATACCTGACTGACTGATCGCTCTGACTACCTCTTCGGGGATAACACGTGTGACGTTACGTTAATAAAAAATATTCGACAGATACTTGTATTACTTGAACAAAATAATCTATAATGAAAAAATGTCCATATCGAACTACGTAAATTATTATCAGTCTGATTCCTAAGTGATAAGAAGATATCAATTCATGATTAGTAAGCTCCGAAAGTATGCGTCATATTCCGAGCGAAGATAAGTCACTTGTGATTCCTACAAAAAAAAATTGTCGTAATGATTACCATCACATAGAGCAAAACTATTACAGTATTATTCCAAGCATGCTGTCGTCTTCAAAACATCTGTAGGTGTGAATTATTCCAGTAGGACCTGACGATCATTTCCCATCTTAGTGATTCGCATGCTACGGGTTTTGCAGTTAATTTAAGGCCAGACAAACGTTGTATCTCCTTAGCACTCGAGGAACTGGTATTCTGAAATAATGGTATTCGTTTAGTATTTTTATGTACTCATTAAATGATTTTTCTATGTAATAGAAAACATCTAGTCGAGGACGATTTATCATGTTAATAATTGCAATTACGAGTACCGATAATTAAAATAGGACAAACACAATATTTAAAATATAATAATTTATGTTATTCAAAGTTCCCATTGGAAGTACAAAAATCTGCTTGACCCGGGTGCAGTAGTTGATTTCATAAAGGGCGTTCCCCTCCACAGCGCGTGAGGTGGTCAAAGTTACAGTATTAAAGCGATAAATTATAAAGCTGCGTTCAAATCGCTTGTTTTATTTCTAATATTTACAGACGTTTTTACGGCATACATGCCTGTTTATTCCAGCATCCTTGTCTCAAAAATCACAAATATTTTACTCCTCTAAACTTCCATTGGTATCCTGTCATTCATTACCATCCAATCCCATTCATTCCCACAATGCCATGTTTTCTGACCACCATCGTTCCAGCAAAATTCCTTTTATATTATCTATGTATATTAATAATCCATTACATAATTTTTATTCCAACTACCTTAATCGGTTTCTTTCTCGTTGAAGTTTAAATCAAATATACCATCGTTATTATACAATAGTAATAATAAAAACAATTACCGTCATACGTCGATATGCTCTGTGACGCCACGACACGCTACTGACCATCAAGAATTTAATCTCAAAATTGTGAGTAATATTAGTGAATATGATAATAATAATGAGTGTCCATTCTTTATAAGAACTTTTATTAAGAAACAAATTGAACGTGAACCTTAAATTTCACTTAATTAATTTACCGTTACATTAGTACAATACTAAGCAAGATTTTTTTTTTATTTCAAACATTCACGCGTTTCCTGGAATAAATATCCGATTCATATTTAAATTTGAATTCGTAATACTAAATTAAAGTTTTGTGATGTATGATAATAAAATAAAAGCCGCTATAATATCTGGAGACGAAGTATTTTTGAAAATGATATAATTACTACGTAATACCTATATGATATAGATCCTAAAAAGTTTTTCGTTGATCCCAAAAAAAACTGTTATCGTATTTGGCTTTGGTTCTTCTTCACTGATCACGCAAAAGGTTATGTACTGATTGTAAAGAAATTTGACAAGCTAATGGAGTTTTTTTTACACGGTAGGAAGATCTCGTATCCATTGGAGTGCGATCAAAGCCATAGATAGCCATATAAGCCATAGATAACTACGCAAAATATTAATTTTAACTCATTATAGTTGAACTCATTTTAACTCGTTGGTCGTGTTGGTTGCAAGTGCGACTGCCGATCGGGAGGTCCCGGGTTCGATTCCCGGGTCGAACA
>DWDV01001493.1:0-13140 GCA_018245615.1 Mimoniades ocyalus | reverse complement strand
CGAAAACGTTTCGAAGCTGGAAAAGGCGGATATATTGGAACTCACCGTCCGCCACCTCCACAGCCTCAAGCGTCGGGGACAGTTAGTGTTGAAACCTGAAATGTCATATGCAGAGCGGTTCCGCGCCGGCTTCACCCAGTGTGCTACTGAAGTGTCACAGTTTATCGCGAACGCAACGCTGGCCGCGAACGCGATGCAACGGCAGGGCCCGGTGGACCCACAAGCTGGTGCTCGGTTACTGCAGCATTTGAGCAACTGCATCAGGAGATTGGAGAGCCCTCAAGTAGTCCAGCCTCAGCCGATGGCAGCTACTGCTGTCGCGAGACCGACACCTCTGCAGCCGATCGCTCAAGCTCCTCACCCAGCCCAGGCGCCCCAAGTGGTGCCAAGGGCGACGTTGCTGGAGCGAGATTTGAAGAGACCAGCGGAAACCACTTCGGAAGGCGAGGCGATAGGCATGAAAAGAGCGTATGCACCGCCTTCTCCGCCGCACAGCCCCGCCTCCGAAACAGACTCCGCCCAGTCGATGTGGCGACCCTGGTGACCGGACCTCGGCCGGTCTCCGATGATCTCTCGTTCGCTCTCCATCCAGGACTGTGACATGTGTGATAATTATTAACTAATAGACATTCATTGTTCGATACTGTTAACGTTCCTAGAACCGATGTGTTAATTCAATGCCTGAGTTCGCTTTGCTTGTTGAAGTTAATGTTTTTTTTTTAATTTAATAAAATAAGGTTTTTTGTTTTTCTGACGAGTCGATCTGTTATTTTTGTCTCCTCGCTTCAAAGTCTTCCGCGTCAGTGTTTTACTTGCATTTAAGTTAAAATCTTTAGAAGTGCAGTGTAGCGTAGCACCTAAGTTTATACTGTGATATCTTTTAATTAGACTTCGCTAGAATAGATATTAAATAGGTTTGTGAAATACAAGCATTTAAAAAATATCTGATACATTTCAAAGAAATAAATATTGATTTCATTAAAAATGTGAGGCATTTTATTCGTATTTCTTCACTCCTATAATAAAAAGAGTTTATGAAGGTGTTCCTGATGTATTCATTTGTTACTTAATTTTTAGTTTAATTATTATAGGTATCATATATGGCGAGGCGAAAAGTCTAATTTTAAACAAAACGTTCCAAATTTAAACATAAATATAGATATATATCTACTATATAAATGAATCGAATTCAAAACTTTTAAACCTCATTATATAATTCATTCATCCCATCATCATCAATTTCATCAAATAACATTTAATACAATCAAGTTCTAACATTAACATTATGTAATACAAAATACATTTCAAACTGACACAATAAGTATTTCACAAACAGTGACGTATTATCGCAATTCAAATATTTCGCAATATCTATCGATTCAAATTCAAAACTTTTGTATTAATGTTAATTTAAAATGTTAATTTAAATTGAAACATAAACATAAAAGCAATTAACTTACAACAACAACATTGTAAAATACAACAACATATTAAAATAAAGTAAATACAGCGAATATTGTAAGATCGGGATATGAAACTAGAAATAAATGTTCCTTAGTACGAGTACCTATCACTTAGCATGAAGTGAGAATTACCATCACAATGGCGGGCTACAGCTATAAAAAGTAATGAAATATTCAAGCGAATGGTAAACGCGTTTCCCACGCTGGCCACCGCTATCGGCCATCGCCGTTATGAACGGTTCTTATTCTAACATCAACAGAAATATTGCATTGCTGAACAATGAGAACACTACGCCTGCAATTCCCTGAAGGGGTAGGCAGAGTGTAGTCCACCCATTTTCACCAGTTATGGTACAGTGGGGAGATTTAGTAGTTAGTACAAACCTGATCTATTGCATAATACTCGCCGTTCCTGTCGTTAAGGCACCCTCTTGTGTAAGAGATATTTGCAAGAAAAGAAATTTTAGATACAAAAGTCAGAATGTGACGTCCTTTATTACACACATAGGATTGAATATACCTATACATTAATATATTTACATAGTTATTGTAACTGTTCTGAAAGTAGAATGAGTTCTACTTCGAAATATCCACTCGAAATGAAAAGATGTTAATAGGTAACATCACCCCTATAATCTTCGAAGCGGTTGGCAGAGAAGTGGAGTACCTACACTCCCACGTTTCACCAGTTACGTTTACGTCCCATTATGGAATATTGCCATATACCACACACAAAGCCAGACACTAAGCAACTACTAGAAATGTTAACTAGAAAGTCTAGCCAAAAAAACCTAATAGTATACGACCCGGAATTGAACCCACGACCTCGCGATCAGCAGTTGCGCTCGCAACCGCTCGACCTACGAGGCTGGCATGTTTATACATCGCAGAATGCAGGAATATTCGAAAAAAAATAATTTCCAGTAATGTTCATCAGTACAAACCTTGACTGGCTGACTGGCTTGACTGGCGGGGGACTGACAAATCGAAGTCCAGAAGTGAAATGAGACAAGTTGATGATGAGGATGGAAGGGTTTCATACAACGTCTTGTTCTCATCAGTGATAGCATTGATATGTTTCATATTTCCCATGTGTCTGATCGAGTCCCATTGAAAAATGCCCGGGAGAATCATAAAATATAACATTTCCAAGATACTGTAAGTTTGCTTGTTTGAAATGAAAATTTAGATCATGTTAAGCACAAATAAATGTCGCTAATGTGTATAAAAATGAATTCAAATAAAAAAAACAAACATTGATTATTGCAGTCGACTAACTTTAAATTTTAATTAAGTTATTAAAAAAAAGAGTTATTAAAATTATTAATGGGATGATATTGAATTGAACAAAATATAAAAAAAAACTGGTATTTTATGATTTGCGCTCACTTTGATATTTAAAGCAATGTTTTTATTTTTTATTTAATTAAAGTCGGAAACAGTATTCATTATTTATTAACTGATCTTGATACTTGACTGCTTCATAGCTCGTCTTGGTTGCAAGGGAAACTGCGAGCGGTCCTGGATTCAAATCTCGGGTCGGGCAATATTGGATTTTTCTAACTTAGATTTTCCAGTAGTGTCTCCGAGTTTGGATATGTGCCCCACGTACGGAACAAACTCACCGTCTAGTCCATAGTGGGACGTAAACGTAACTGGTGAAACGTAGGATTGTACTACACTCCTCTGCCTACCTTTTCGGGGATAACAGGCCTGATGTTACGTTTGATTTTAATGAATAAAAAATTATTAAATTTGTATCCATGTATATATTATTTGCAGCGCAATAGCCGTTTGTATATACTTATTTTTGTAAATTGCATGGCTATACAGGGTACATACAATGCGGCATTTAATGACCCTAAAATAAAATTGGGAGTCAAGCCATTGATAATCCTTATAATATTTTAATGTGTTATATGTATTAGACTACGTCATTAGTGGAAAGGTTGCAATAGGGATTACTAATCGAGGGGTCTTAGGTTCTATCCCTGGGTCGCGTATTATTAGATTTTTCTAACTTGAAATATCAAGTACATAGTGATTTAAACTTTTGATTCGTGCCCGCTGTATGGCAAAAGGCTTACCCCTATTTGATGGTGGAAAGAAAATGTAAATAGTTAAACGTAGGAGTGTAGTCACTCCTTTACCTGACCTATTTGGGCATTACAGACGTGACGTTACCCGTTATACGGTTACAGAGGGCTTCATATACTTAAAATTAATGAATACTACAACGCAAAGTAATATTTCATATATGCTCGGCTAGTGCATGCATGCATTACCGGTGCGTTCCGTCGGAGATCCCGGAGTCCTCCTATTAGCGCTGAGGAAGGCCACCGAGGGGATTTTAGTGGGTAAATGTCCCACATAACCCGGTATCTCTCCCAGGGTACCAGGTACCTTTTGAAGGTCTCGCCCCCGTAAAAAAAAAAAAAAGTGCATCATGCTCGGTATTGAACTGTAGACATGCGTCCAGACAATGTGTGGACAACAGACAATTATGAATACCACGAGTGGAGTAAGGAAATAAAAGATTAACCACTTCACGCCTTTGGTCCAGTTACTGTGAGCTTTCAATCGGCATCACAGCAAAGCGGGTAGAAATTCTTCGCATCGATCTGTGATTCTTCGTATTACATGTGTAAGTATATAAAAATCTGTTACTTATTGTATTCTTTGTGTGTTTTAACGTAAATTTTTGTTATATGAACTTTGGACGTGGAATACAAATTACCAAAAAAAAACTATTCACATTTTTATACTCCATTTTGCACACGGCACATGCTTAGAAACTCCATGTTTCTTACTATAGACGAGATATATTTTTGATTTAGAATGTTTTAATTAAATTTACCAACTGCTTCGCAGAACAGATATGATTTAAAATCAACGCAATTGCTGCGCTATGGTTCATAAATAAATAATAAAGTGGGTCTTACACGGAGCTAACGTTTTGTATGTATGTATGTGTGACACGTCGTGGAGCATAGTTTAATAATGTATGACATGACAGAGCAATTGAGTCGAGCTGAGATGTGCCAATTTGCTAATGTGGCGCCAATGAAATGAGATGTGAACTGTGTGTATGAATAAAGGAAATATAAAGGTTTAACTAATGTTATGTCATATAATTATTCAGATTAAAGTAACATCATGCATGTAATCACTTAAGTGGTAGACAGAGGAATGCAGAACACTCCCACGTTTCACCAGTTACGTTTACGTCTCACTATGGAATAAGCGGTGAGCCTATTGCCATACACCGGGCACGAATCCAAAAAACTCAGCTATTGTACTAATTATCGAGACTTTAACAATCACATACAAGAGAAATATTCTAAATCATATCTTTCAAACCTTTAAATAAACATGATTTATAAATTGGAAAAAACTGATAAATATTAATTATTATCTCGCTTAATTTATTTAAATTAATAATACCAATCCAATTATCTCTAACTGTTCAATTTCTACGATTTTGGAACTCAGTTAATCATCGCCGATAACGAGTGAATGAATAAAGTATGCAGACGGTTGAATTGAAGACTATAAGTAGATTATTTATAAGTTGATATTTATAAGTTTTGAAGTAATCGAGGCAGTTTGCAATTGAGTAACACAATAATACTTAGCCCGGCCCGGGAATCGAACCGAAGTTAGTTCTCGGCAGTCGCGATGACCAACTAAACCAACGAGGAAGGTATTATAGATGTATAATATGAAGGTAGCAGGTATTGCCGCCGCTAACGGGCCCGGCGCACGCGCACTCGGAATTAGTTCCACGGTAATTGGACGTAGCGTGCGCGGCCGTGGGAACATCGTATATTTTTGAACTTTTTTTCCCTTGAACATTAATTGATCGCGTTCTGAGACATTGCTAGAAATTTTATGGGAAGCGACATTGGAAAGATACGATGTAATAGACGATTGGGTACGCTTGTTTAAAACATTTTAGAATCCTTAATGACGATTTTTGCAAATGTCACGCATTTTTAACATAGTTGTGTATGATGTGTACACATTAATAATTTAAGTTGGCCAGCTATGTATAAATTATAGCAGTTATAAGTTTTTTTGTTTATCTCATTTTGGAATTATAAGGTTTTCAGATTCGAGCACTTGGAATTAATTCAGTTTGATGACTCGAACATTATACCATCATCATCATCATCATTATCATCAGCCCACAACTGTCCACTGTTGAACATAGGCCTCCCCGACCCGCTGGTCCGACGACATTCGTAGGATCGCCGGTGGACGCTGGATGAGGAAAGCGGAGGACCGAGCAACGTGGCACGTTCTAGAGGAGGCCTATGTTCAACATTATACCAATAGTGGGCAATTACTAAGCATGTGCCACTTATACAGCTGTAGATATGCGTAGATGGAAACAGTTTGGTTATTAGAAAAATGTCGTGTTAAATTAACAAAGCAAGAAAAATGTAACTTAAATGTATGACTTATAAACAGGTACTTATTTAAAGAAAAAAAAGTTATTTTTTTATATACCCTTCGATATAACCATAAACATCTGAATAACTAATAACATCACACAAATAGGAACATAGTTCACATCTAAGACGAGTAAAGAAAAAAAAATTAATCTTTATCTCTAGCCCTTCGTTATAACCCTAAACATCCGATCACTTACAAAATCATCTAGATAGGTAGCGGTCGCCGAGAGCGCCGAGCGCCGAGAGCGCCGAGAGTTCCGCACTTAGAATTAGTCCGGCGTAATTGGTTGTTGCGTGCGCGGCCGTGGGAACCGCGGGCGAGACGCGGCCGACACCCGCCGCAATGATCACGCCCGTGAGATATCTGATTTGGTGTAACAGACCATCACGTATCATTACAACTGAATTTCACGCCGCATACTACACCGTTGATTGTGTTTTGATCTGATATTAATTTTGTTTTTGCGTATAGAAAATCGCTCATGTGTGTTATGGCGTTGTTTTATATATTTACACTTGTATCATAATTTAATTGTACCACTGTTGTAATTCTTGTATGTCGTAATTGTGCTTTTATCATAATATACATACATACATGGCAATCCATTGAGTGTTATATGGATAGCGAGGCTTGCAGTATTTTAGTTGTTACTGTAAAAATATACTCGTACATACTGTGGTTGATCTCAGATAGGATGTAGATTTTATTTAAGTCTATCGAGGTTCATTTAAGCCTATTAAGGTTCTGGGTTCGAATCTCAAAAGGTTGGGTGCTGTTGGATGTTTCTAAATTACAATTTCTAGTATTGGAGTCGGGATTGGTGTCCGGTGTATGACAATTGGCTCACCATCCATTCTATAGAGAGACGTAAAAGTGTGCTACACTCCTCTGCCTACCTCTTCGGGTATTACAGACGTAAAGCTACGTAAATACTTCATTGCGTGCCAAATTCCAATCGCTCGTCCACACGATACTATTGTAGGGCGTTTTTTAACTTGGTTGTTAGTTGACAACATTGTTGTCTACTACGTAATTGTTGCTGGCATTCTTTTATAATCACCAATTATGTCGGTATTTAAGAGCAATTACGTGGATGTTGTAATTAAATTGCCGTCTAACAAATATGTTGTTGGCATTGATTTTTTTAATTTACGGATCTTTTGATAACCGGGGTCGACACACAGACACCACCGACATCCAAGTAATTGTTGCTGCGGGGTTAGACTTGATATACCTTGGCGTATCTCTAATGATCTTATAACCTAATTCGTTCACTCACAACCTCGGATGATCTCGTAAGTAATAGAGACCCACATTAGAAATATATATCCGTACATACATATCTTCACGCTGGGTCTTTTACGGGGTAAGCAGAAAGCACAGAGTGCCATATATTTCTATCCTTACAAACCTGTCGTGCTTTGTCCGCATTCAGCACTCTCTTCATACATGAACGTCCGTTTCGGAGACTTCTAAATTCCCCGTCAATTAGAAACTGATTTATATGGACCTGGTACGTGAGTCTTGGCCCCCTCGACACCTGCATCCGTCTACATTCGCAATATCCTCGTATATCCGTGTATTTGGGATAAAGTTTTGATTGTTTGCGGGTATTATCTAAAACAAATTGCCCATTAATTAATGCGTCCGAAAGCGTGTTACGTTGAAAAAAGTAAAAGTACGAGGCATTAGGGCGTCGAATCGAGCAACATCTTTAAGACTTCCGAATTGATTGTTAGGCTGTGATCGGCAAACGAAATATGCCAGCATAACAAATGTAAGTGCACGGAGAGAGAATAATCTGTTACTTTCATTGTTCGTATTGAACATTCATAGTTATGTTCAGTATTCCAAATTAATATTCCGTTTCACTTGCCGTTCTGTTCTCGCTGTGATGTGCGGAAGAGAGTAAAGTGTCCTGGAATCAGTATGGGACTAATCGGGCTATATTGACATTAAAACTTAGTTATTCAAGAATTGATTACCTGGCTGCCTCGTTGGTAGTGTTGGTTGCAAGTGCAACTGCCGATCGGGAGGTCCTGGGTTCAATTCCCGGGTCGGGCACTACTAAATTTTCTAATCTAGTTTTCTAGTAGTGGCTCGGAGTCTGGATATGTGCCCGGTGTATAGCAATAGGCTCACCATCTATTCGATAGTGGGACGTAAATGTGGAATTGTAGGTACTACACTCTTCTGCCTACCTCTTCGGGGATAACAGGTGTGAAGTTACTTTATAAATATAATGTAAATTTTATTTTAAACGTACATATTTCCTTTCAGTTCCATTCTTCATGACGACGCCAAATGATAGATATCTTATCAAAGCGCAACTTAGCATTCTCGTTCGCCGCCATCAACACAACACAATGTATTCGCGGAAACGCTACTATTTCAGTCAAAACATTTCACTGATAACACATGATATCGCCATGAAGAGACTCTAAAAATAGTGGACAAAATTATTAGTCGCATATATAAAATGTATTTCCGTATCCAAACACAAATATGCCAAACACTGACAGATATCAGACATCGAAGTAAGAAATCACTGAAACAGGGCTGCGTGCATGAAAATGGTTCACATACATACATATCTTCACGCCAAATCCATCACGGGGTAGGCAGTGAACACCGAGTGCCAAATATCTCTATTCTTACAGACCTGCCGCGCTTCTTCTACATTCATCACTCTCTTCATACATGCACGCCGGTTTCGAAAACTTCAGCTCCCCCATGAGCCAGTATCTGGCAAATTTGATTAGGTTAGTCTTTGCTTAGGGCTTGGACCTTAAGTGATATAGGTGGCCCTACACAGAAGAAAAAATCAATTTTTGTCATAAATTTTATTTTTATATTTTTAGATTAGGACTCAAAAATACCTATGACCCCTAATGTTTACCTTTCTACATACCCCCACCTTTAATTTATTATAGCGATTTTAGTCTTTTCGCATAAACAGTATACAAATAATTTAACCGTCATTCGGGATTCAAACATTTAAAACATTGAAACAAACTTACAATAGTTTCTTTATTTTTTATTTAATAACCAAAATATTCATTGGAAATAATTTATATGGCAGAACAATGTTCGCCGTGTCAGTTAGTATCATATAGTTTTATAAACAATTTGACATTCCGTGCTCTTCCCCTACCGCGCAAGAGACCTGAGGTGTAATTCTAATATCTGTTATAATAAATCCAATCTACTCTAAATATAATCTCATCTAATTATAATAAAAACACTTTTATCATCTTCACTATCCCTTCCATCGCTTCGCTGTTGGACGCTCTCAGACGGTCTCATTAGAACGGTTAAGGCCGTAGTCTGCCAAGGTGGTCAATTGCGAGTTGACATACTCAAAATAAAAAAATATATACATCCGCTTACATAAAAAATAAAAAAAAAGATTCATAGTTATACAGGAATAATATATTGCCCTTGCTAATTTCACGCTCTCACGACGCACCGTCACTGCGAACCTTCAGGGTTATTTGTGTTAGAACGGATATGTGATGCGACATTCTACTGTATTTATACAGTTTTAGATAATTTAACTTTCTGACAATGAGCATACGAGTGTAGGACACAAGGAAGTCCATCTTAAATACAAGCGCATACATTTAAAAAAAGAACGTATTTAATTCCGCAATTAAATTGCTGACAATACCAGTGACGTCGCTGAACAGTTTGAAGAAACACTATAGCGGATGTAAGGTAGATTATGCAGAAATATTTTTAAAGATATTTGGCACCCGGCGCGCTCTGCTTACCCCGCAACCCCGACCTGGCGTAACGACGCAAATATATCGTAACAATATAAAAGAGTGACTCAGAAAAATATCTGTCCTAAATATTACTATACTGTATCATACAAGCAAAGAAACAGCATCACGCCTGTAATCCTCGAAGAGGTAGGCAAAGGACTGCAGTACATCCCCACGCTTACGTCCCCAGTTACGCTTACGTCTCATCATAGAATAGGTGGTGAGCCATACACCGGACTCAAATTCTGACTCAGAGCCACTAACAGAAATGTTTACAAGAAATTTGACTGCCTCGTTGGTCATGTTGGTTGCAAGCGCTACTGCCGATCGAGAAGTTCTGGGTTCAAAGCCCAGGTCAGTTTCTATGATTTTTGTAACTTACATTTTCTTGTAGTGCCTCTGAGTCTGGATATGTGCCCGGTGTGTGGCGATAGACTCACCATCTACTCCATAGTGGGACGTAAACGTAACTAGTGAAGCGTGGAAGTGTGTACCTACACTCCTCTGCCCACTTTGTGGTGATTACAGGCGTAATACAAAAAAGTTAAAAAATCCAATATTTCTCGACACGGGATTTGAACCCCGGACCTCTCAATAACCAATCGCGCCACAACCACTCGACCAATGAGACCGTCGAATACAAATAAAGACAAAAAAACCTACATATTCTCTATATTCCTGTATACGATGTCAAACACACACACATACGCAATGTTCTGAAATATTTAGTGTCGTCTTGTTTAACGCAAACACACGGTCAATATTTGAGTTTGCCGCGAGCAATTAACGCTCGCGTGAGGCGACATTCAGCTACACGCAGGGCTGAATACACACACGATACACAATATTTGTAATGGAAGTGTAATGAATACTGTTAGTTAGTTACTTTTGATATAATGTAAAATTGGAAAGGATTTTTATATGACCGGTAGCTGAGGTTGTGACAACCCTAACGTTTGAGAGAAAGTACTGTTGTAAGACCGGTAGTCTTATGTCATATTAAATTTAAAGCTTTGTTTGTATTGTACAGTCTTTAAGTGATTTGTGACCGACATGTAAATTAAATAATATTCACCTAAACTATTTAATCCAAATCTTAAATAGTAGAAATACAATGGTCGGTTTTACAAGTTTTCAAGTAATAATTTCTTAAAATGTTTTTCCTTTCGTGAACCTATTGTCGTACTGTTCTGCCAGGTTTCGGGTTCCAAGCCTAGATATCTCACTCATATGATCAGTTGATTCGGTCAATATGACGTGGTTCTCAACTTTCTATTATTCAAATGATGAAGATACTAAAAATATATTCCGGCTTTATTTTGAATAGTAAAAACATAATGTTTTATTCAATAAATGTTCAAGACAGCCACCCTTTGTGAACTGAACTCAGCGCTATAAAAATACGCAACTTCTAGAGATACGAACATGTTGCAATGTAGAAAAAGCTGTTAAGAAATGTATTACAACATGTCGTAACATACAAACACACTATTTGCCTTATAATATACAATTCGTACGTGTTGAACTATCTCTGTATGATTTGAATTAGATAAACCAAGACAAAATGTGTACCACAGTCCACGCAGTCAACAACTTCTTGCAGAGAAATTGTATAAATTATATTATGTTTGTATATAATTTTATAATACATAAAACAGGAAGTAATTAAGATATATGAATATATTCAACATAATCATTATGAATTTAAATTTACTTTAACAGAATAAATAAAATATTATAAAATATCGCATCGTCAGTAATTTTGTCTTTCAATGAAAATTTCTAACTGCGGTATGTGGTTAAGCCTCGAATTTACTCCAACCGAATAGAATACAACTTCACGTGACATAAAAATGACATAGTTTATACATGAAGACACATTGTTACACTTACTTAAAATATTAGTGTCATTACACAGAACCGTGTCACCGACTTTCTTCGATAAGTCTTACGATCCAAACTCGTAGAGGCGCTACACAAAAATATTTGCACACACTCATCTATTCAGACGTAACCTACTTTACTCGTACCTTGCATCCATTTTCACGTATTTCCGACATATTGTTATAAAAATTTCAACATACTAACGCAATGTTGAAAGAGTATGGATGCGGGAAGTCGAGGACGCGGTGGCGCTTATTGGAAAAAGCCTGCTCGTATGTTCAGTAGAGTTCTGGTACAAGCTGATAATGATGACAAAGATGATAAAATAAACGCCATTTATTTTGTTTTATTCTCTAGGTTGACATTCAACTTAAACAATCATTTCTTTTTAATAAAACGTAACATCACGGCTGTAATCCCCTAAAGGATAGGCAAAGGAGTGTTGTACACTCTCACGTTTCACCAGTTAACACTTATTATTCAAGTTTCACCTCAACCGGCTGCGATCGGCGGGAACTCATTATTACTATTTACTTAGAAAAGACGACTCTATGTCAAGATACAAATGCATATATTCTCATATAAAAGTGTATTGTTGTAGAGACCAAGTTCTTTCTATTTACGTCACGCTAGCGCAAGGGTTGCACGACACGTGACGTAAACAGCTGCTGAGGTGCGACGTCACAATATAAAGCGTTCAATTTCACTTGAAATGATATTTTCGCATTTACGCTATTACATCATGACGGCTTTAATGAATGTATTAGATTAAAGGTAAAAGGTAAAATAAGTAAAACTAAAAGGTAAAGGTAAAAGAAGTTTGTTAAGACCCTAACAGGTAAAATCGTAACTCTGTCCCTACCCTTACGAGATATAAGGATGGCAATATGTATGCATGTACTGGAACATCGTTTTAAAGACACATAACGATGGACTGTTAAGTCATTTTTAATTTTAAGTGGTAACGCCGCTACATTAGTAATACCCAAAATGATTCAAAGAATGAAAAGTGTTTAAAACTCTCCGAAGACATGAATTCCAAAGAGAACTTTAGTAACTTATTCCTTCCGTTAACCCCTTTGAATGTTAAAGTTCGCGGCGCACCGTTTAAATTTCGACATTATTAATTGAACATTAAGGAAAGAAGTTTTTGTTATCAATCTAGAGGTTGCTTGCTAGACATTATTTTACTCGATAATAGGCGTACGATAAGTGGTTGCAAGCGTAACTGCTGATCGGGAGCTCCTGGGTTCGATTCCTGGGTTGGCTACCGTTGCATTTTATAACCTGGATTTTCGAATTAAACGTAACATCACGCATATAATCCCCGAAGAGGTAGGCAGAGGTGTGTAGTATACTCCCACGTTTCACCAGTTACGTTTACGTTCCACTATGGAATAGGTGATGAGCCTATTGCCAGACACCGGGCATATATCCAGACTCCGAGCTACTACTAGAAAATCTAAATTAGAAATATTTAGCAGTGCCCGACCCGGGAATCGAACCCAGGACCTCCCGATCGGTAGTCGATCTTGCAATCAACACTACAAACGAGGCAGTCTAGAGAT
>DWDV01001492.1:0-13149 GCA_018245615.1 Mimoniades ocyalus | reverse complement strand
ATGTGCCTTTTGTAAATAAAACTTACACGTTCCTACGAACCTCATTCATCTTATCCGCGTATATAAAACAAAAGGAAACAATGGCGTTCTGGGGCATTATTCATTCGAGGAATTCTGTTCCTGAATATATTTCTTACGTTAGATAACAGAATGTTGGTTGCATAAATGTTCTACTATAAAAGCATATGACAGAGTGTGATCACGATGAAATCTCCGAAGAGATAATCAGAATATGGAGTACACTCCTTCCTTTCACCTGTTATATTTACGTTTCACCATGAAATAGGTGGTGAGTTTATTGCCATGTACCGGGTACATATCCAGACTCCGAATCACTACTAGAAAATGTAAGTTAGAAAAATCCAATAGGGCCCGACCCGGGATTTGAATCCAGAAGTACTAAGTATTTCAGTCTCCTTGGGATTACTTTGGGTATCTGCTGTGTGGAGTCATTTATAACTTATTAATTAATGTTATAAACCTGTACACCTTAGACTTCTTCATTATGTCCTGTTAAACGTGAAAATCTATCAATTCGCACTAAGCAGATGGAGCAGACTTTAGTCTTAACTGTTCTTACTTCGAGACGAGACCTGCGTTCAACAATCGAATATTAAAAGGATGAGATAATGAGTATGCAGTAAGCATTTGTTCATATCTGTAGTGTTCCAATTTAGTTACAAACGCTTGATTACAATTGATGCCCGATAGATGGGGCTGGTGGTCGCCATTTCTATGTATATACGTGTAATTTTACCAACCACACCCTTGTAACCAAACCGTAAATTATTAGTCATAATTGTTACATGGTAGAAATCCTCGCGGTGGAACCTTCTAGGCTAAACCGTATACATCTTCTAACACAGAGGACCAAAATAAACGCAAAACCAATTTCCAAATTGGAGAAAAACAACTCTATCCTTCAACAAAATTAAAGGTGAGACTTAATGTTAGTCTTACTTCTCGTATAAAATTGAGTTCAAGTGAAATACTACATCCGTATTGCTCGGTGTCAGAAAATTTCTGTAGATCGTTTTAATTTAAAATATAATTATGAAAAAAAACACTCATGCGTATTATATAGAAACTGATCTTTGAAGAAGAGCAATCTTACGCACGTCTAGATAAACTTACTGAAGGAAAGGCAATATTCTCAGGGCTCGAGAGGTTATTAAAAAATCAAAACTGCTATTCTGAAGTGAACTATTGTTTTACTATTACTTCACCACAACCAATATTCTTTCACCACTGGATACAAATCTTCAACTTCGAATAGCTGGATTTCTTCAAATTCGAATAGCTGGATGCATACAGAATTTGAAGTATATTAATGAATATTTTTATGAAATTAATATATTGTTTCAGATATAAAATTAAAGTACAGACAGTACTACATCAACTTAGTGTATTCTATCAAAATGTTGATACAGTTTCCCTGACCGCTAACCTAACGCAGCAAGGTGAACTTGAGAAGAAAGTAAATAAAGGATTGGTGAGGAAAGAAATACATAGTACAGATAATAAACATATAGATACAAAAATGGACACAAAAAACGATGCGCACGCAGACGACATCGAACTTACCGTTCAAGGAAGTAACAAACCGAGGTGAATGAATGAATATTGAACAAAAAACCTAGTTAAGAAAATCTATCGTTAAGAGTTACACTTTATAGTCATTCAAATGAACAAAAAAAAAACGGAATTTATAATCTAGTATACGAAAAAAGTTTTGGTCTTAATAACGATTTCAAATTAGTAATGAAAAAATATTTTAGCCAATTTTTATATGGAAGTAGAAATGTATATAATTTTGAAATAATAATAGCGAACAAAAAGCTTATTACTGTGATTGTTTTGTTCTAGCGATGTGGCAACGAAATCTGACCTTCCCGAGCGAGGGTCCTGGGCCAACAAGCTGGACTTTATTCTCTCTGTAATAGGCCTCGCCATTGGTCTTGGCAACGTGTGGCGGTTCCCCTACCTCTGCTATAAAAATGGCGGTGGAGCTTTCCTCATTCCTTATTTCCTCACACTCTTCCTTGCAGGCATTCCAATGTTCTTCATGGAGCTCGCTATGGGACAGATGCTTACGATTGGTGGTCTTGGCGTGTTTAAAATTGCACCAATTTTCAAAGGTTTGTTTTATTCTACTTGTCCAGAATATTGTTTATTTTAATGGAACATTTTGTAATCGTAAGAAACCCTTTGTAATTATCTTTTCGATATAATAACGTAGTATTTCTTAGTGTTATAGAAAATATACCAATTTTGTTTTAGTTTTTCTTCTCGCTATTATTTTCGTTGCTATATATTTGTGTCAAAGTCAAATAAATATATAAATAAAATCCTGGTTACATTTTTGTTAATTTTAATCTAAGAAAAGAGGGTTGAAATAAATTAACGTCTCAAACAAATGACCATTTTTGATTCCCTACGGTTTGAAAATGAGAGGACAAAAGAAGCCTGAAATATCAGGGAAGACATTTGACAATGGGCTGTGGGAGACAAATATTTCCATCACAAAAGGCATAATTATACTAAAACGTTGGTTTACCTCTTTCAACGTCTTCGCAGGCAAAGGCTTTTATAATGTTTGAACTCAGTCCCAAAGGTTTCAGTTCAATGCAGTTGACTGGTTGACAATAAATTATCTTAATGGAGGTCTGGACTGTTAGACAGATGATTCTATGTAGCAATGGAGAAATTGTAATTCAATGAATTCGAAACAATTTCGTTTTGCTCAGAATGAATTCTTTATTGTTTACCAAGATATTATGCTCTATCGATAGATACATAGTTTACACTGTGACTTGTGGATTTTGTTTAATTGCATATTTCTTTAAACGTTGTTTTATATGAAACATTTGAATAACACATGTAAGCATATTAACTATAACATAATATTTAGGTATTGGCTATGCGGCTGCGGTAATGTCCTGTTGGATGAACGTCTATTACATCGTCATCTTGGCCTGGGCTATCTTTTACTTCTTCATGTCCATGAGATCAGGTATTGTGTTTACTATAATTGAATTTATTAAGTATATTTATAGAAATGGTCGACGATCAAAATAATCTCTCCTTACATATTTCACGAACGCAATCTGTGTCACCTACATGTTATTATAAATTCCACATAAATATGGTATAACAAACATACAGGAGAACATGTGTATACGTCATGTACTAAAGCTTATATACAAATACAAGAAACTAATGGAAACTCAGTGATATCATTATAGTAACAATGTATATTATGCCAAGGATTTCTGCGATTTGTCGGGCAATTAATAACCAAAAAATATATCGGGTTTTTTGTGTCAAGCGTGTATACATTTTTATTATAATTCAAGTTTTCTGAATAGAGGTTCCATGGGGCAGCTGCGACAACTACTGGAATACTGAAACTTGCGTGAACCCTTACGACCGGAAGAACCTGACCTGCTGGTCCTCGCCTGTGGACATGGCATCCTTCTGTACTTTTAACGGCAAGAACATTAGTAAGGCCGTGCTGTCGGATCCCGTTAAAGAGTTTTGGGAGTAAGTATAAAGTAGTGATAATCATAGATTAATAACATCTGTAACCCTGGATCAAGCTATACTTACGTTAATATAAATAGTATTATAGTGTAAAGTAGCAAAATTCTTTTCGTAAAAGAAAGTTTAGATAAAGAGAGTCTATACAAAGATAAATAGACGAAGAAGAAAGTGGTGAAAAGGCTGAATTTTAAATTACTGAACCTAAAACCTAGTGGTATGCATTTTTACGTATTTTGTAAAATGAAGTACATGTATTGGTGTTTTTGGATCAATACCTCAAGTGTCAGGAAAACGGTAATGCCTGTAACAATATTATCGAGGACGACCGGGAACCTGTCAAAAGCTCGTTCAAACTTCGATGATTTCATGCATAAAGATGAGGTTATTTTACAAAATCTTTACGTATTTTCACCTGAAAATTTCTAGCATCTTTTACTAAACGTCTTAAAACGCTTTATTTTTTAGCTACACGTTTTAAATT
The DNA here is from genome assembly GCA_018245615.1 of Mimoniades ocyalus. Classification (NCBI taxonomy): domain Eukaryota; kingdom Metazoa; phylum Arthropoda; class Insecta; order Lepidoptera; family Hesperiidae; genus Mimoniades; species Mimoniades ocyalus. Next base: position 9,125 of record DWDV01001492.1, on the reverse strand, counting down.
AGTATTGATTTTAATTTTAGTCTTTAAATAATTCATTCATAGGATATGTCAAAACGTAAAGCTTGTGGTTATGAAATTCATTAAATCGCTACGTTTAGACTGAATTAAATATTTCAGAAGTCATTAACAAATTATATCACAATTAGGTAATTCACATGTTACTGAATTGAAATTTTTGCATAAGCTGTAAACATTTTCATTATTTCTATTTTCCTAGCGATTGATCATAATAATGAAAAAAGTAGTTCTTCGGAAAATAAAATTTCATTCTTGCCTATTTACCATACTTTCGGATTGTGTACCAGTATTTATGAAAATCATATACATACATATAATATTCAAATTAATTCGACTGAACTAGCTGATAATTTTTAAGTAGGTATTAACTTTTATGATCTTCAAACAATTTCAGTGCTATTAACTGTTATGGTTTATATTGAGCGATAGTATTGCGTCGTAATACTACTCATTGATCTGCAGGCGCCGGGCTCTGCAAATCTCTAGCGGCATCGAGCACATCGGCAATATTCGTTGGGAACTCGCCGGGACTTTACTCCTTGTGTGGGTACTTTGCTACTTTTGTATCTGGAAGGGAGTCAGATGGACGGGCAAAGTCGTGTATTTCACTGCTCTGTTTCCTTATTTCTTATTGACGGTGCTTTTGATCAGAGGTAGGTTCAAACTTTTCGTCTCTCGTACATATTTCTAAGTACATTAATCCAGGAAAGTGTAAAAACTAAATTATTATTGCCTCTGGACATTTGAGAATATTAAGTTAAAAGAAGAAACTTGAATTAATCGATTTTTTGTACAAAGTAGACATGGAAATGTTCATAACTTTAATTTTCTTTGAAATGAGTGTTTTTATCAACATACAATAAGACGTTCCATTAACGTTACCGTTTGTTTTAAAACAAAGTCAGCATATTTTAAAGGAATTATGGAAAATGCCATGAGATTAAATGTTGTTTTGCGCGGTAAAATTCAACAACTTAAAAAAAAGTTTTTAAATTTTTAATTGCCATTATTATACTACCCGTAAAACACAATAACTTCTAAGGTATAACTTTACCCGGAGCGATGGAAGGAATTAAGTTCTACGTCATGCCAAACATGTCGAAGCTTCTGGAATCCGAAGTGTGGATAGATGCCGTCACACAAATATTTTTCTCATACGGACTGGGCCTCGGAACGCTAGTTGCTTTGGGCAGCTACAATAAATTCACGAACAACGTGTACAAGTAAGTTATTGAGTGTGTCATGTAATGTTTTTTAAGAATTCTCATAATTTAGACTTCAGTAAATAGTAGAAGAATTAACAAAATCTTTACGCCTGAATTGTTGAAAACCAGTAACTGAGAAAGATAGGAAAAGTGATCATCATTAAGGTTTCTTGTCAATAGTTATTTTTGATAAATCGACATGAAGGATGTTATTCAAAAATAAGGCTGTTAAAAAAATATCATCTTTTTCTGACACAAAACTTGGTTTTGAATTTCTTTCATGCATATGAGTGTAATATTTCAAATGTATAAAGTCAAATTCAACAAACCTATTGTTATTACCAAAATTTGTGTCATTTACCAAAATATGTGGTTTCAGAGATGCTCTTATAGTCTGCTCGGTGAACTCCAGCACATCCATGTTTGCTGGCTTCGTCATCTTCTCCGTAGTCGGCTTCATGGCGCACGAACAGCAAAGACCCGTTGCTGAAGTAGCCGCATCAGGTACCGTTACAAACATACTACTTTCTCTCTATTTACATCTTCACATCGTCTCAAGCCACGTTTTTTATATTATACTATTATGTTGTATGAATCTTCTGTTCCATTTATATCGTTCATTTAGTCCATTATTTGCTTTACTCGTATGATTGATAGCTTTATGTAGACAAAAATTTTGAAATCAAGTTTGCTTTGTAGGAATTGATTTACAAACATTTATTGCTCGAAGGGAATAAGGAATGATACATTAAATATTTTGTTCGCTTGGTTTCATAGTTACTGTAAAAATATCTTTAACGTTTAACCGTTAAAAGCAATTTAAGTTATTTGTGATATAAATATGATAAATTAATAATACCTTTCCAGGTCCCGGGCTCGCCTTCCTCGCCTATCCATCAGCAGTGCTTCAGCTCCCCGGTGCCCCGCTCTGGTCCTGTCTTTTCTTCTTCATGCTGCTTCTCATAGGTCTTGATAGTCAGTTTTGTACCATGGAGGGTTTCATCACCGCTGTCATCGATGAGTGGCCTAAACTCTTGAGAAGGAGGAAGGAGATCTTCATTGCTATCACATGCGTTATATCGTATTTGGTGGGACTGTCTTGTATTTCTGAGGTAAGTTACAATGAAAAGTAGCATTATGAACCCATTTCTATCATTACGCACGCGGTGTATTATCATGTTGTTTTTGTGCTTTCATTAATGACTAGGTACTTACAGGTCTGTCCAATTAATTTTGGCGTTATTCTGTGATAATTACATTAGAAATGGTTTTACTATACTGTCGCCAGTTTTTTGTAACTTGTCACTGCTATATATTCCTGCTGTATCAATTCAATATTTAAAACAGTTTCTGAAACGATGTTAGTATCTAAGTTATTTTATTAAATATCTTTTGTATCTTGCTTAATTATATTTGTTCTATCGTTATCTTACCGATCTACCGCACAGAAGATTTGCTGTTTCTTTATTATGCGAGCAGATTTTTAATTTAATTTTAACGAATTTTAAAGAAGTTTAATTTTAACTTTAATTAATTTCTTTTAAATATGTTGTATTAATTATTTTATTCTCAGGGTGGCATGTACGTTTTCCAAATCCTGGACTCGTACGCCGTTTCCGGTTTCTGTCTGCTGTTCTTGATCTTCTTCGAGTGTATCTCTATATCGTGGGCCTTTGGTGTTAATCGCTTCTACGACGGTATCAATGAAATGATTGGCTACTATCCCACTATCTGGTGGAAGTTCTGCTGGGTTGGTTTCACGCCTGCTATTTGTATAGTAAGTATTTTTAGATTTTTCATTATGATATTTTTAACAGTGCTGATTAATTAAAAAAAAATTACATAAACTATTCAGTTTTCTTATAAACAATGGCCTTTAGTTCATTTCCTGGCTACATATTAACTCCCGAGCTGAGACGTAGAAAATCCTTTTGCAATTTGATATAATATATGTCAAAAGTAAAACTTGTTTTTGTTGAGTTATGTTTTGACACGAAGAGAAAACCAAATTTTGCTACGATTATTACGTAACCCGTGTTTACCAACATCCAGTGGCGTGATCCATCCAGTGAGTGGCGAGATGTTACATCATATCATATAATATACTTTCAGAGCGTGTTTATTTTCAACCTGGTGCAGTGGAAGCCGATTAAGTACATGACCTACGAGTATCCGTGGTGGTCTCATGCCTTCGGCTGGTTCACTGCACTCTCCTCCATGCTGTGCATCCCAGGGTACATGGTATACTTGTGGCGCGTTACTCCTGGGTCGAAGATGGAGGTGGGTTTGATGGAGACATACATTTAGTCTGGACAAGGCATATATTTATTCTGATATAAAGTATGAGAAGCGAGGAAAATCTGATTATGTTATACCCAAATCTGCTTACTATATAACTGATTAGCAAATTATGAGTCTCAAATGTTGTGTCTAATGCTGTTCGTAAACGCGCTATCTCAATAATTACTGTTTGGTAAATTTAATATTGCGGTTTCAAAAATTCATATCTGTAAGGAATATAAAACTACATGTAGGTACTATATTATAATTATGTGATTATAGATGAACATTGACTTCAATAAACGGTTGTGCTTAACTGCTTCCAGAAATTCCACACTATCGTCCGAATCCCGGAGGACGTTCCAGCTCTTCGCACAAAGATGCAGGCGGAAGAACAAGCAAAGCATGGAAAGGCTTAACTGATTACTTAAACAATGGATCTCGGGACGTGTGAGATTGAGATTCGAGCATAACATTGGAGTATGTGATGAGAGTTGCCATTTTTAAATTACGCGGTAGATTTTTTGGTAGAACTTATTGAAGCGTGGATTATGAAATAAAATTTTAAATAAAAGCCGTTCTGAGCAATTCCAGGGCTGACATAAGGCTTTAAAGAAAATATCACATGCAGCGTGGACCAATACCAATAATTGGCAGTTGGCTGTATTCCTGCAATGAAAAATTTATGAAAATCTCCTTCATTTTACGATACCACATATTCTCAAATATAATTCAGAATAACATACATGTTAAATATAACACTCTGTCAAGATTTAACGTTATTATTATTGATAATATTTAATAATTATTCTGGTTTAAAGCTGATAATTATAAATGGCAACTCTACGTTATATGCAGTCACAAATAGTATTAACGATCCAACATAACTTTATCAATATTCTCATATAATTATCATAGTAGAAATATACCAAAGATATGCCTAAAGGATTACGCACAATATTACATAATAATCTGTGTGCCAATTATTATTATTATTATTACCTTAATTATTAGCATAACTGTATTATGGTACCCTGTAATCAATAGCTTTATTTGATATTATTACTTTATGAATATTAATTATGTTATTTTTATCAAACGTGCCATTAATTAACGTTTTAATTATAATTGACAATTTATATTCTGACGTGTTTTCGTCTCGTTTTTGGGTGCGTCGCGACGCGTTCATGTATGTTTGCAATTTGCGCTATATTTGTGTTTAGTTTTAATTATATTATTTTTATTATTAATGATGTGTTAGTATTTAGTATTAAGAAATACATGTTAAAAGTTAACTATCTATATTATCGTCTTCCATGTAGTGAATGCTTTATATGATGAAATTTAGCTTGTTAGTTATTCATTATAATATATCAACCTACGCGTAAATAAATCGTCATAATTTTCTTATTATATCGACATGTAAGGTTATAAAACAAATATCTTTAGGTTACCCCAAATAGTACATTTATTTATCAGCTAAAACTTTATTCTATATCGAGGCTACTTATAATGATAAACTATGTTTAGTATAATTTTTATTAATCGACTTATTCATTAGTAATATTCATAGATATAAAGCTTCAATAGGCGATTTTGCATCTTTACGGTGTTTTGAGATAGTGTGCAAAAATTATATATTTACATAACATATGACATTTAATCTCATATATAACAATTAAATATATGTACCTATCGTGTATGCAATATTTCGCTCATTAGATGTTGTACGTACTTTGGTTGTCGTTATAATAGGTAGTAAGTTAACGATTTATATGCAATGTAATTCATATTGTTCTTCTATATAGACTATTTTTTGAAAATTGTGCGATTTGTAACGGAAATTTACTACTGAGAGACCAAATTTTGAACCATGTCTATAATGGCACAACATTAGAGTAAAATTGTATATTGTTCTATGAACGTTTACATCTGACTGTTGCAAGAAAATTTCATCAATTTCCATAGCACTGACGTGACCTACTACAAATGTCTACATGTGTTTCGGTTTTTACAGAGACCATTTACCTATATGAAGATATATAAATAAATATGGACTCGATTTCATTGAATACCTACTTGCTGTCATAAGTAAGACATGAATATAATGAAATAATAAAATAAAATTCACATTCATAATTTTTGACAATCATTTAATATAAAAAAAAACAGTTATATTGAATTATTCTATGTAGAATTGAATATTTTCTAAAGCCTTTACCTATCTTGTTGTTAAAAATTAGCGTGTTCAAATTTAATGTTTATCATGTAATCATAATTGATAAGTAAATATAATATTATTACACAATCATGGAAGTTTAGATAATAAATTACTATATTGTACACCGTTATATTTAATACATTATATTTATAGGAGTGTCAAAATTTATGTTACATTCTAACAATCATTCAAATTCTTTATTCAAATTATACATACAAGTTTGAACTTAAATATACATGTTAACAAAAAATTTGTATCAAACACTGATATAGTCTTATATAGATATTTTAACCACAAATTTATGAAAATTGAAACAGTTATTTATGAAACAGATAGCCTAACTATTAATTAGCTTAACATTAATTTTAGATATTAATTTACTTGCTTGTAGTTATGTAATTTTTAGATTGATTTTATCGTCTTTTGTAATCAAATGTTGGTTTTATTAAATAATCAATTGAACATAACTTTTACTAATTATAATAACATTAACATAAAATGTTCTAATCGTACCAAAACAAAATTAGTAAAATATTGAATAAAGTTTTATTATCTGTTTTATATTGGTGTTAATAAATTTGAAAATAAACGCAAGACGATAAAATAATTCTGGTCCTTATCAAATCTTAAGAATTGTATCTTAGAATTTAGTAATAATACATTATAATTATTATAAAATCACTGATGGCGGGACAGATGATTACTAAATTATTTTATAATTATTAATTATTATAATCTATATCTATTACTCGAAAGCACATATCTGATACTAGCAGAATATCAATTAGTGTTTTATTTATAAAAATAAATTGTATTAATGTTCATAAAATGATAAATAATAAATAATGATTTATTTATTTCATTAAATATTGAATAAATTGTGCAATTTTATTTAACAATCAACAACAATATTATAATGGATACCAACTAGAAAATTCTGGTACCTTCAAAATTTTAATTTAAAAAATTAATGGGGTTAAATTAACAAGTATCAAAAAATCAGAAGATCATGAATCCGTGCTGTCCTCGAAACTTAATAAGTTAGATTTGACATATGTAGTATGATTTTATTTTATCAGTGTTGACTGCCTCGTTGGTTATGCTTCCAAGCGGCACTTGGTTCGATTCCCTGGTCGAGTCATTTGGATTTTTTAAATTTAGAATTTCTACTTGAAATTTCTTGTAGTTGTTCAGATCCCGGATGGGTGCTGGTGTATGGCAATAGACTCTTCTCCTATTCCATGGTGGGACGAAAGTGTAAGTGGTGAAATGTGGGAGATTTCTACTCTCGTCTCTATACCTCTGAGGATTACAGGCGTACAGGATACAGGATTACAGGCGAAATAAATATAGTATCATTCATATTTAATCTGGCAATAATTATACAATCACGTGGGAACATAAAATGCATACAGTTATGAAATCTGTATTTAACTATTGATGTTAGTCTGAATGCAATCACGACAAATCAGTTTCTCTTACAGCGTTCCGTGTGTTTGCGTTACTATTTGCGTGCAAAAACGCACATGTAGCAAACAATGTTAAGGCTCCGTCCAAAAGCTAGCGTTGGAGATGTCCATGTTACAAAAAAGTTCAAGATTGATTCCCCTGCGCTCCTGTTTGTCGTTCAGCTTAGTTTTAACCGAATTTGAGATCGGATACAGGTGTTTATAGACCGCAAAAAAAGGTAATAATCATATATTTGCATCAACAGTTGTACTAGCGTTTTAAAATACTAGTTTTAATATTTAATGGATTACAGTCAGGATTATCTTTAATCAGCCACGATTGTTTATTTTGAGTTCCTAACTTCTAAGTTTCGATTCGATTTTCATAAATACAGCAAAAGTTATACATGGAAAAGAATTTTGGACATTCTTACACCTAGTTAGCTGTCCAAAATTTTAATTGAATTTTCATAAGAACAGTAATGCAATTTTTACATTTCTTACTATTCTCCAAGGGTTGACCGTGGGAGGGTAGGAGGACGCCACTAGGCAAAAATGTAATTTAAAATTAGCTTTAGACTTTACATTTTCGTAATTCTTGTATATTTAATAAGGCTCCTCTATCGCATTAGGTCGAGGACCGGCAAGGATAGAAGTAATGATAAATAAAAAATAAATAAATAAGTAAAAAAATTAAATTCGCTAACCCGTATGCTCAGCGTGTGGACACTGGACAAAACAAAAGACTATGGACAAGACTACGCACAATAAAGAATAAATAAATAAATAAAATTGTTTATCATAAAATGTTCCTCCATTCGCTCGGTCACTTTACTGTGTGTAACGATCGTGTAGGTGTTAATGTCCGTTTTAGAAATTTTAGTGTTCTGCCGCTAATCGGCAAGCGAATGGGTTTTTATGTGACATGATGTAACCATCTGAAGACATACATGGTGTTCGCCTTGGGGTCTAGGTCGCTGATGATACGGTGGAGACGAAGTGACGACACTGTGTTGTGTCATATTCATGTGATGGTGTATTCATGTGACACGCTTTTGTTCTTCCTGCCGTTGCTCTTGTTAACACCGCCTTACGACTCTTTCATCGTTCCACTGTTGGATCATGGGTCTCCTCTCAGTATGAAAGGGTTAAGACCATAGTCTGCCACGCTGGTCAAGTATGTGCTGGCGGACTTCACACGCCTTTAGAGAACATTTGTTTTATGAATTCTAAGGCGTCCAGGTTTCCCTGCGATGTTTTCCTTCACCGTTATGCCATGTGATATTTAACATTAACACATTTGTAAAGAGGTGCGCGTCGAGATTTGAACGCGGGCTGCCGGAGTGAGAGGCTGAATTTCAACCCACTAAACTGTCACTGTCTACTTTTTGCTTTAGATCATATAATTCTATCTTTTAGGTCCGATAGTCGAGCGCGTCAATTACCAATGCGTCCACGTGGGCGTAGGTCTCACCTCATAATGAGAATGGTCAAGGCCTTACTCGGCCACGTTGGACAGCTGCTGCTTGGTAGACTGGCTGATACCTACCTTAAATTAATAAACGTGAACTTCTTTCGTTAGAAGACTCCAAATCGGCGTGTACGAGACTGACGAATGTAGAAGTAGGATTTGGAATGTTAGATTTAACAATTGGTTACTCTGCTTCCTTCATAAGGGGCCTGGCTTGATAACATAATATTAATAATAATTCGTGAGCACCTTGATTTGTATGTACTCATTTCAGTGTGGTAACAATGATTTCAGATTTAAGGATTTCAGGCAATATGAGGAATATTTTCGAATTAGGATGGCTTGCAAATGGCGTTATTTGCGGCTGGTTTAGACTACTAGTAAAGTATTTTAACATTTTTTTTATTTTTTTTATTATATGGAGGTAGCAGACGAGCATGCAGTCCACCTGATGGTAAGTGGCTACTGCCGCCCATAGACAT
>DWDV01001491.1:0-13149 GCA_018245615.1 Mimoniades ocyalus | reverse complement strand
GCTTTCACCCTCGCATTCTGAGAGGAAACCCATGTTCCAAGAGTGGAACGATAAAAGGGTCGAAAAAAAAAGGGAATTAATATTGTGCAGTCGTACCGAAATGCCGCACTGCGAGTTATAGCACGTCTCCCACAGCGTCATCAGCTCGTCGAGCCACAGCTCGTGGCCGAGCGCCGCGTGCTGGCTCTGCAGGCCCGTGGGCAGGAACATCACCAGTTGGCCCATAATGTGGGTGTCGTTACGGTTGGGGGCGGAACCCCACACCGGGGTTTGAGGGAGTATCTCGTCCAGGATCTCCTTTGTCGCGCTCACTCCGAAGTAGCTGGATGACAAAAAAACGTTTACTTATTATTGCGACCTCCATGTGTATGACTGATTAAAGATGATATAATGCTATATTGATTTGGATTTACCAAAGAGGCTAGTTCTTAGAAGTCACCTAACATAAATTATTATAAAACGGATAAGAAAACTATGTATACTTATTTAATGTTTATTTTTCAAAGGACATTTATTCTTTACACACTTTTAGTTTCTCACAATTAATCTAAGCATTAAATAACTTATATAATCACATGTCGTCTGTGACTTTTTTTAAATTATCAATCCGTTAATAAAACTAAAGATAAACATTCAAACAGAAATGTAAAATACATATATACTTACTGTTTAGCACACTTCACCATGGTAATATACGAGCCTTCCAACGAACTGGAACACATACATATATTAGTATACAGCTATACCGTGGATACTCAAAAGTTGACACGAAAAGCCTTGACATGCACACCTTGCCCCAAACCCGCGTTACATGATACGGTGCTCAAAACTGACATGATGGTATGATGGACCCAACCGCCGCGCGTCTACAACAAGCACACCAGTATATTGGAGTTACAATTACGTTGGCATATCATTGTCGGCGTTCGGGCCGAGGCCGAACAGGCTTAGAGCGTCATCTAACCCGTCGCCGGACAGGAATTTGCGTATCATATCGAGTACACTGCCTTCCTTCTTGTCATTCTTTCGCCTAAACAGATATTGTTTGCGTCTCAATACATATTCTGAAGGGCTAACAAAATATGGAAATAATATCTGAAGTTCACTACTAAATTTTTCTAATTTAGATTTTCTAATAGTGGCTACGAGTCTGGATGTGTTCTCGGTGTATGGCAATAGGCTCACCACCATTGTGGAACGTAAACATAACTGGTGGAACGTGGGAGTGGTCTACATTCCTCTGCCTAGCTCTTCGGGAATTACAGGCGTTCTTAAGTTCGGGACCAGCATTACGACTGATGTCCTTAATTCCGCTTGCGAGAAGTAGTCAAGAAAACCTCATGTACAACATAACATATAATTGAATTGTACTATTAAGTCATCATAGCGAGCTGCTTGCTTCCCTTCTGCGAGTTATATGTCTAGAATCCTTCGGTGTTTGAAGCTTTTAATACAGACATATTTTCTTACAGTAAGAAGACTACTTTTTGATTTAGGCTGATATGTAAAGATCAGTATCAAGTTCTGCTTCATATCAGACAATGGTACACAATATTAAATATTCGTTAAAAAAAATTGATTTCAAAAAGTTCTATCCATCTGCTAAAAAAAAATATTTTCATTTCCTAAGTTACAATTTTAAAAAGAATATAATTATAATTGGATTACAAGTCAGATTTAATATAAGAAGGAAATATCGGTATAAGTGTTTATTATATCAAACTATGCAGTTAATGAGGTATCTGCTAACCGTAACACACACTTTTTTATCTTCTTATCGCCTTCTTCGGTATCAGATTGGCTGTGTGTGAAAATGTCCTAATATTTTAATTTAATTTTTATTATTCAGTAAGTGCGTTAGTTACAGATGTGTAATAATATGGATAATACAATAGTGATTAATGACATACGGTTGGTAGTGATACATTCCAACGTGTGTGGCGCTGCTGTTGAATATCCTGTTGCCAAGTTCGTACAGTGGCCGCCAAGGGAGTGTCAGCTCGTCCGGTGTAATCAGGTTCCTTTTTCTAAAAATATTTATAACATTCAGTGTTTGTAAAATTTATGCTGCTTGATCAGTTTGCCAAAACACAACTTAACGATGGTCAAGAGATACTTATGATGTGTAAAATCTGATGTAGGAAACTCTCTCATACTTATAAAACAATATCAGTACGATTGCAGTTTGTTTAATATTATTAAGTTGCATGCACTTACTTTGTTAGGAAAATGAACACAGTGATGAACTTGTACACTTTACATGGCTCCAGTTCTGGTATGAGAATGAGCTCATACAATAGCTTAATCATTGCTAAATGGTCTTCTTTTCCAAATTTCAGGCCATAGATTCTTATGTACCTGTAAATAAAAATGACTTTGTTAAGTGGTAGAGGTATAATACATTATTATTATTATATTGCGATACTAAGCTCCTTATAGGTGAGACAGAGAGACCACAAGTTAAGTATCGTTAAAGATCTGACTGATGATCTGTCGAGAAATCCTGACATAAGAACCCGACCCGGGTTTTGATGGCAGGACTTCTCGATATCGATCGACCGCAACTATATCGAATGACGCTCATAACTCTACTCGAACAAGGTAGTCATTACAATGGAATGATTTAAAGTACCTACATGGGACAAAAGTTTATTTATTTTTTATTTATTTATTACAATAATTCAAACTACGTCTAACATTACAGGCAATCCAATTCGAAATAGTAGAAGAAAATATTAAAAGAAAAAAACTTTTTAAAAACAAGCTTTCATTACACATGTTAACCGACGTCCAAAAAGGAGGAGGTACTCAAATCGTCTGTATTTTTTTTTAATAATTTAATAAAAAAGAACTCAAAAGTTAAAAATAATTTAACCCCGATGTATTAAATATTTGCATTTTTATATCAGACACATTTTTTATAAATAAATGCCTGTTACATTGATGGAGGTAACAAATAAAAAAAAAGCATTAAAACACCTGAAATGTTTGTTTGTCAATCACAATGTGTTCGCGCCAGTATGGCTAATTAATTTCCTACCCACATATTTTGTGATATTTCCCCGCTCTCACTTCGTACTGCACCACCGGTCTCGTACATATGTTCGAGACAGTTCCGATAACTCATCCGTCGTCGCCGGTGGTTGAGCTCATACGCTCCCGCGACGTGGAAACTGCTTGATTCCGCGTGAAGTCGTCCCGCTAACGCTCCGTACAGCGTTCATATCTAACCGCAAAATACAGTCCACTTATAAAGAAGACCGTAAGAAGACATCTAGAAACCTAGAAGAAGTACTGCCAGCAAACCAGGAGATACGCGGCGTGAAGACCGGGTTGAGGTGATCGTAGCGTATCAACGTGGTGCAGTGCATCTTCGGAACCAGGTCAGGCTTATCCTATTTCTTTACGCAACCTATGGATTACCGCTTCGTGGATTAGCGTACGGCTACGGCATACCGCTTAGCTGCCGCGTTTACAAATTAGATTATCTTACTTATATAGGTACATACATGTCAGCGTTCATCAAAAAAACTAAATTCTGGGTAATATGAAACGAAATATTTATATTACTTACTTTCATCATAAACCTGCATAGTAAAGCTGAAGAAAATGGGTCGGAATAAATGTTACCGTACAATGAGGACGGGCACTTGATTTAGAGATAATGTAGGTTGATTTATACAAGACAGTCTTGCTTGACATTTGACATTGACGCTAGGTTACACTCTAGTATGCACAGTACAGCAATAGCGTTGATCATGTAGACAGGAAAATGACAATAAAAAAATAGAAAATAGGTTTACATAAAAACTTTACTTACCCAATAACATATTATTAAATGTAAGTTATACCTAACCTGATATTATTTAAAAACCTAACTAGTTTTTATAAATTTAAATGTGTTATTTAAAATTTCACTTCGCTTATGTGTTTCATTTGCTGTAACTCTCATAATACCAATTCGGCGTCGGAACGATTATATCGTAGACTACAAAACCGTATAATTACGCCCTTAAATGCCAACGAGCCGGCTCAAAATAACACCAACGTTTAAGGAAACCGCACGCTGTATATTATTAAGTCGTTACAAAACATAGTACGCTCCACTAAGCAAGTGGATTCACCACACGCGAATAAGCGATAAACTAAACAGCTTGTCTGCAAGACTGGTTGAAAAAAATATGTGTTCGTGCTTATGTTGCGTATTGTACTACGTAGACGAACGCGGAGCGATTTGCAGGCTAGCGTAGGAGGAGCGGTTTTCTAACAGGATTCACTGATATTTCAGATGAGCTATACACGTTGATAGAGAATTAAAGAAATTAAAAAAAATCTTCTATGTGCTTATGGTCTTTACAGAGAGACCAATTTTGTAACTCCAATTGCTACCTTTTGCAGTTGGTTCTATTGAATTGAATCGAATCAAATCGAATCGAAGATAACAAACATTTCACGTTTCAGCGGAAATACCGCACCACAAGGGTCGCATGCGATTTTGTCGATGTCAGGTCGGGTCGATGCGAATCATTTGTTTTAACAGCTCTAACTAAAAGAACCAATTCGTGTTTTTCCCACTTTGCTATCAGATAGTCTATGTGGCTGTAACTTAAAACATTAATTTATTATTTCTATCGTTTATCGCTATTCTGTTGCAAGGAGACAAGTACCTATAAGGGTAACGCAATAGATCGTGACCCTTCGAATGGGACGCCCACAACCCATTGTGTCTACGACGAAACAAAAGGCTCTACTCCAATTGATAGGTACTACGTACAGCCTCATTAATTCATCATTACACAGCGTAACGTACTTTCGACACTTCATTAATGTACACTGTCATCGACGCGCACGATACTCATCGTATGTACTTTGAAGTATATGAAAAAAATTATGTATAAGGCGTCTTCATTTCATGCTAATGATACTGATTTATATTAAATTGGGGCTGTCGTTTCTTTTTTGATTTACTTCAAGATGTTAAATGGTACTAAAGGACTCTAATAGAACGTTAGATGGATGGGGATCTGGCTTATTACGGAAATAATAATAACTACGAGTGTGCTAACTCCTCTGCCGACTTCGTTGGGGATTACAGGCGTGATTTTACGTTAATAATAATAGTCATAAATAAACTGACCATTTTATATCCTCGCTGCATTGTGAGAAACGTTTTGCAAGCTATTATCGCTAAAGAGCAAAGTTTGTGATACAATAATTTCTCGACATAATTACCAGTATTATAATGTAACATGGTTAAATTATGTACCGGCTTAACTCACGTATGTTATTTCGTGATAGGTTATTATTTATTTTACATCTATCACAAGTCCTTCTTCGTAAGCTCCGGTTCAATGCGACAAGGTCGCGCCAGAGACCCAGTCTGCGCTTGTGTCAATGACCATGTAAAAATTATTGCCCTAATAGCTTAAACTCTATAAATGACATTAATATCGGATTGGCACATTCATTGACGACCTCACTAAGTGCAAGCCTTACCATCGTTCATTTTCGTTCATCGTTCGTTCGCTTCGTTCAATTCGCCTAATTCAAATATCGTTATTAATTGGTTAATTAGAATGGGCCCATAGTGAAACGCATATTATGTATATGCTTCTCGATCTTCGTCGACATTAGAAAACAATTTAAAACTTCGAATTGCATACTAGAACTGTACAAGACTAATATCCCATAATTTCCTGCAGCTCGCGCCAGTTTCATAATATTCTCATTTCCTATCTCATCGCGGAATCCCATAAATCCTAAGCGAGCTACCGTTCAGAGTGGCAGGTCATCGCTCGACCCCGCCGCCCACGTGGCCGTGCAACAGTGGGAACTATACTACAGATTTGTTTCTAGTCCTTTGACTATTATGTTCAGAATTCGCATCACATAATAATGTATAAATAGAGAAAGCGCTAGTATAAATGCTTCTCAATCTTTTAAGAGGACGTTGAAAGTCATCGTCTGAGACCCTGTTCAGGCAGGATTGACAGGTTTCACAAGCCTTATAGAACGTACTTATCACGCCTGTAATCCCGGAAGAGGTAGGTACAAGAGTGTAATATAAGCCTACATTACACCAATCACGTGTACATCCCACTATGGAATTGGTGGTAAGCCGAATGGCATATACCGGACATGTATCCATACTCCAAGGCCCTACTAGGGCCCTACAAGGCCCTACCTCTAAATGAGAAAACTCTAATAGTATTCAAACCGGGAGATACCTCACGATATCTCCTATGGAAATTGATGGAGATGCGGGTTAGTGATAAACCCGTATATCTGGTGATTTGACGGCTTTAAAGCCTCTTCCTCCATCAATGTTCAAGTATGGTGTGCCTATTCCCTTGGTACAGGCCCTAAACTCCCCAAGGCACTTACACTCGTATTCTATGAGCTCCTATGTGAGTGACAATATGTCCGAAATATATGGAATCTAATTCTCTGACATTAAATTGACTTAAATACGCGGTGTTATCATATTCGTATTTTTCCATCTCGAAAAAATTACCCTCAATTTTGTTTCAGCCTACGTGTTTTGTATAGATTTCATTAAATAATTTAT
Organism: Mimoniades ocyalus; assembly: GCA_018245615.1. Lineage (NCBI taxonomy): Eukaryota > Metazoa > Arthropoda > Insecta > Lepidoptera > Hesperiidae > Mimoniades > Mimoniades ocyalus. The sequence continues at coordinate 6,581 of DWDV01001491.1, read as the reverse complement.
TGTTGTATTTTATATCAGAATTTCTCACACGCGAGTGACAATCAAACTAAGAGTATTTATTCAGTTTTATTTATTGCCTGGCATTTTTTGCAAATTAGAGTTAATTCTCTCTCCTCGTAACGGGATTAAGATATTTTATATGGTGGAATTTACAAAAGCTACACAGTGCAATTTGTATATTTTGATATTTGGCACCCCATGCTCTCTGCCTACCTAGTAAGGGACCTGGCATGAACGTATGTGTGTACGTACACAACGCAAAATATATTTCTATATATAATGCAATTGGCAAACTATGACGGCAAGTGATTGAATGACAGAAATTACAAGAGTAATAGTAACTGTTGAGGATACGTTAGGCAGTCTAATGCGTTCGCGATAATTTACGACATTCATAAACTTCGTCTAAAGCCGTAAAAAAATATATATGTCTTGTCGAATTACATGTGGTCGTAATCTCGGATTAATGCATTCCGTTGAGTAAAACAAACGTAACATCATGCCTGGAAAACCCAAATAGGTAAGCAGAGGAGTTTTAATATACATATACAATATGTATTAACACAGTTCCTTTAATATGTACAATTAAGTATCTATACAAACAAGACAAACGCATTCATTAACAAAACAAACGTACTACGTGTGTCTGACCTCTGTACATCCGTCGCTGCGCTGAACACATACATAATTATCACGATGTACTTTGGAGAGACGCCGCTCTTAAAGCTTGATTGTGTTGGGTTGTGTAATCGAACGTTACCATTGTTCCAGTACCACCGAGAAGCGAGTGAATCAGCAAACAAACAGAGGAAATTAATCGGCAAGTGATTGGAGTTATACGAACAAAATTTCGAACTTTATAAAAGAACTAAATCAATGTATAATTTCTAAGAATTAGGTATTAAATCGGTGAGATAAGAAATTGACGAGCTGCAGCTGACACGGTGAATTATACATTTACAAATTCTAATATAACTCTATCCTAAACTTATTTTTCCTATACTTATGGATTACATTATCTAAACTATGTATAATTGATCATGTGTGTATATTTTTCCTTTATACATGTATCGTAGTATTTGTATGACTGTAACCGATAAATCACGCAAAAGAAATGTACCTACTGTGATTTTCCGGTTATTGATCGCATTTAGAATTGTTCATGTACTCGTAAGTCAAGAGCATGCATACTACGATCCGTGGTCCAACCTCAATTCAAATCCAACCCAAAATGTAATCCGGGCCACCAATATTTCCATTTAAAGCGAGGTTTTAACGCACATGATAATATCCAACACCTGTTCTCGGTAACTATAAAAAATTTCATGACCTCAGCTTAATTCTTCATACGATGAAGCTTTGACTAATTAAAAGCATACAAAATATTATCCACACACGACGACTGATCCCTCAAGGAATCATTAAATTTGTTTATTTGTACAAAATAAATAGTTTCTTTTTATTCTACACGCTAACGAATAGAATTAAAAAACAATCCCCTCTAATCTTGGTTACGCGATGCAAAATATTTGATAGCATAATATAGCTACAGGTTCACAATCAAACCCATACCTTGGAAGCTTTTATCACGACGATCTAAACGCGTGCATCCCATGGAAAATCTTTGAGCTATTTTTACCGTTTGTTTTACGATGAATTACGATTGCCTTAGATATTAATGGTACTACTGCTTCTTGTGCAAGATTTGCTTCCAGCGAATCTGGCGGACGATTGAATGTGAGAAGCTAAGGGCGATACAGGTCATTGCCTTTGATATAAAAACCAAATACAAAAATGTTAACTTCGAAGCCGGCGTTACTGAAAATCAGCGCTGCACAGAACTATTATATTGATGTATCAGCAAAAGCTAAGCCGTTTGATTTTGCCTATTGAAGTTATTATTATGAAACTACCGTTAATCAATTTGGGTATATATATTTTTTTAGTTTAGAAGAGAAATTGTTCCCATTATTAAAAATATCAGTAAAATGTTTCCAACTTCGTTTCCAACCACACATCCTTTTCTCGAAGCAACTGGGAACATTATTATCTCACATATATCCTTGTTACGGAAGAGAAAAAATGCTCGTGAGTTACAAAGAGTGCTGAATGGAGTTAATGAAATTTCTGTATTTTAATCATTCTGTCTTTTAGTTTACTTTACAAACCATATACCGTTTATATTTAATTTTTTTGTCATTAATTATCATTAACTTTAATAATTTTATCGTTCCACTGTTGGCGACGGGTCCATCAAAATAAGAAGGTTTAAGCCAATGTTTGCCACCTTCGCCCAGTGAAGGTTGACTACCTAATTTAATTTACTGCTATTCATACATATTGTTATAAGAGCTTTTTGACAGTGTACTACACTCCTCTGCCTGCCTCTTTGGGGATAACAGTCGTGATGTTACGTTATGTTACATTATATATGTGAGAGCCAAAGATTAGCCGGTCAATATTCTAGGATAACTACACACAGAACAATTTGATCTGATGATTTGTGCAGTGGCACCCGGGCTATTTTACGAGTATGTAAAGATTATTTATATACTAAACCTTTAACGTCAAAGCTTATCATAGAGAAATATATAACAATGCCCACTCGTTCATAGTTCACAGGCAAATTTCTTGTATCCTTGATATAACCGTCGCACATAAATAAAATTCATCATTAATAAAATAAAATCAAGTTATTTATTTTGACTATTCCATTTTACTTTCTGATGAGACTAGTATTGTGCATTCGATACCAAGAGGAAGATCGAGGAATCAGTGGAGAGGCTGCGTCGAGAAAGATCTCAGACGCGTAGGTAGAGGAACGTCTGGGACAAAGGACACCATAGACATAGCAAAATGTAAAAAAGTAATATATTGTTAAGCAAGACAAGTCCCACAATGGGTTGTAGCGCTAAATGAAAATAAAACGTTACTATAGATCTTTTATTCATACAAAACGCTATAACAATACGTCTAGTTCATTGCTACTCGACAAATCCATGTAAACTGTATCGAAAAGTGCCCTATAAATACGTATTTGCATTAAAATGCTTGTAATGGCCAACAAATGGTAGCTGTGGCGCCACTCCACGATGCATCCATACAAATTAGTTTAAACAAAACAAAATACAACGGAACGCAGTATTGAGAATAAAATCGAACTCATGAACTGCTTGTAAATGTGTATTGATGTTCGATTGTTGACGACGTGTTTGTAAACTGGCGATAAACGAACCAACTGCTCCCGTTTGTAATACAGAAGCTCATAGACCTGAGCAAGAAAGTATTCAAAGTATCAACAGCGGCCACAAGGATTAATAATGCGAAAATATTTACTAGAATTATAACAACGTTAATAAATAATCATGTGGCATGTTACTAATGTTTTCTCATTGCGCTAGCTACTTTACAGTATAGGCAGAGAACACCGAGTGCCAATTATATCTATCCTTGTACATCCGATGTATCTTTACCACAATCTTTTCTACATACGTAACATACAAAACGAGATTGTAATGTAGTCAATCCAAAATTCGATAATATATTCAATGCACAACCCTTTCATTTGCATGCAATGATAGCCAGGAATATTTATGCCCAAGTTATGCATAGTCTATGACTCTATGTTATCGAAACTCGACGACAGTGTAATAATTGTAGGTACATTGTACAATTTTGTGAGCGTGGCATTATGGGCAGAAACGCTTCAAGGAAGGCTTATGCCCAACAGTGGACTGGACCAGGCCTATGATGATAATGACTATGTCCATTTCACTCATAACACAGGAATATCATTATCATAATGATGAAAAGTTAATATTATTATAAGAATACATGAGTTGTCTGATTAATATTATTCGACAAAAATATATCCTCCTATTATTCTACTTTCATACCCCAGTACATGTTTAAGCCTTCTCATCATCAAGCCGGTAGCGTTTCACTGGACACAGGTATGTTAAAAAGATAAGAGTAAAGGTCACAGTCTACGAGTGCATATTAATAAATAAGTTACAAATATCTCGGGACATCTCCACACATGGCCCTCTGGTACCAATATATGCGAAGCAACTGCTATGCAAACCAGGCGGCTGATAAACTACATTATACAAATGAATATGTATTCATATAAATATATGTTTTATGTCTAAATATAGTAAATACCTGTGCTATTCACAGAAACGTTTGTCCCTGGTGGAAATAGACCCCAGGACCTCCGGTTCACTGGACAATTTTGCTATATTATTGATTATTTATACCTAAAGGTATTTAGCCTTATAATTGTATAACATAATATTATTCACATAATATTAAATGTATTGCATTAAAAAGTAACTGTGTTATCAAGATGTGGAGGTCGGAAACAAAATAAAATGCCGCATCCCACTAAATACTCATCACGTCTCTTGACCTTTCTTTATCAAAATGGTCAGACAATAAATGAACGTTGCTCTACATACTAAAAATACAAACGCAAACAATTTTCAACCTTACATCCACGCAATAAGGCACTTGGTATATGAATTGTTGGAAAGACGATTTGATGTTGTAACTAAAATATATTTGCGGTCGCAAATACAATTGATGTTATAATTTGATTTTTAGTGCTATTTGATTAAGGGCTTGTATTTCGTTCAGAAATGCTCAGCGCTCATGGTAACCTAATTTAAGCGAGGCCGGCTTTGAAGAGGCCTCCTTTGATGTGGGCTAGCAAAGGGTTACCTTTAACTTGTACAGGTACGCAGAAAAGTGGACATTACTATTATTTTCATACTGTTTTTTCAACCTTGTTATAGTTATTTTATTGCTAGTAAAAAAAATTCTGTGAATACACTAATACATATAAATATGGAGGGGGAGCTTGGAGTGGACACTTATGTATATAAATAAATATATATGTATATAGGTATTATGAAAAATTTATTTTATTTAATTTATTTTATACCAATTATGTTATTTACTTGTACTATTAAGTTATATAAATATAGAGAGAGATATATAAACTCGTATTTACAAGCTGTACATGAATAATGAACAAAAATATTACAATAAAATTTTTAATGATCATTATTATTGATCTGTGCACCCTAGCTTAGGGTAAGCTTCTTTGCTTGTGTCGCCATCTATTGAACTGTCATGCAAATCAACATGTATACTTGTAAACATGGAATATATACATCGCATTCTACGTGTGTTTTACGAAAAAAAACGCTCGCTTCTAACTGCACATAGGGTAAAAGGGTAGGCACCTGAACCTATCACAAAACTGCATTATATAGATTCCATTAAAACTTTTGCTCTCCACTGTACCAGTGAGGTCGTTATATTACCGGCTTCCGTTGCGAGATTACATCCACGTAGTACCTACGTGCAGCGATCGGATAATGAAGTACCTAGCAGGCGTATATAATGGATAACCATCTTCGTGGACCACTGCGTTCAGCCGATCAGTACTGACCCTTATCTACTGTTAAAAAAACTAGAAATACTTACTGTTAAAAAATTTAGAAATACCTGTTGGATTTACATAATATACGATATTGCAATTTTTCCTAATTAGATTTTCTAATAGTGGCTGGGAGTCTGAATATGTGTCCGGTGTATGGCAATAGGCTCACCACCTATTCCATAGTGGGACGTAAACGTAACCGGTGAAACGTGAGAGTGTACTACATTCCTCTGCCTAACTCTTCAGGGATTACAGGCGTGACGTTACCTCTCCATGTTCTCTGCCTACCCTCTAAGGAACCTGGCGTGAAGTTTATAGCAATAATTTTATGAAAGATAATAAAACACGCATTTAATTCCTCCAGCAAAACACTACCTCGATAATTCTTCTACGGGGAAGCTATTGTGACTATAACAATTTCTGTATCTGCCTGAAGGGTGTGGTTGCGAGACCACGCGTACAAGTATACCAGAGGTGCAACCAATTTGTGAACAGCCTCGAAATGGACATATAATATTAGTATCTGTACCCATGCTAACATTTATTCAGCGAGTTGATGATACTCGAAGTTCCTACTCGTGCAGTCGCAGTACAGACAAACTCAAACTAACAGTCTTATTCGTGCAGGCCTACTTGAGGTTCAATATCGATTGCAGCTGTGTTATGCACGGCAGAGGCCCTGTGTCTGTTGCCAGCTAGTTTGCCAGCTGCTCGGTGTACTCACAAAATCATGTTAACTCTATTTGATTTAATATTGGAACACTGATTTGAAATGGCTCGTCCATAAAAAAATATAATTATTTATAGATCTGATTTGAATGATCATCACGATAAATTTGTGAGTAAATCGCAGGTATTTGATAAATGTAAGAAACTTCGCATTTTTTGTCTGATGTGACTTTTGTTTTATATAACTATGTATAATTACCTTATGAGTGTATTGTTCTAAACTTGCGAACAGAAGATATACATAATATAGTATCTATATTTTTATTTTGTCACAATGCAGACGACTTCAGCATGATATAGAAATAAAAAAAAATTAAAAAATAAAAGTAACTTCACGCCTGTAATCGCCGAACAGGTAGGCAGAGGAATGTAGAACATTCCCACGTTTCACCAGTTACTTTTA
>DWDV01001490.1:0-13152 GCA_018245615.1 Mimoniades ocyalus | reverse complement strand
CAAGTGCGACTGCCGAACGGGAGGTCCTGGGTTTGATTCCCAGGTCGGGCACTACTAAATTTTCTAATTTAGATTTTCTAGTAGTGGCTCGGAGTATGGATATGTGCCTGGTAAATGGCAATAGGCTCAGCACCTATTCCATAGTGGGATGTAAACGTAACTGATGAAACGTGGGATTGTTCTATATTCCTCTGCCTACATCTTCGGGAATGACAGGCATGATGTTATGTTATAATATTGATATTATAAAATGTTCTATAACATCAAACCTAATTAAAATATGTAGATTGGCTCCTAAACTATTGTTTTCTATTTCTAGCAGAGAAAGTAAAGGGATCAGCAAAGAAGTTTTTCGAATTGGATCTTTCAGAATCTCTAAGTGAAAACTTATCAGGAAAATGCATAGTTGAATTTCCTATTATTTTTATTGTCCTTAAAGACCATGCTTACAATTTTGATATTATCAGTCCAGGTAAAACAAAAAATCAAAACAATATGTTTGTTTCATTCTCATGATATAATCACTTACTTGTAACTATCTTTTACAGAAGATGAATTTGGGTATGAGAAACATGACAAAACACGCAGTGCCTGTTTAGAGAATATTGTAAGTAATAAAATTGAAAATAGTGACTCCTGTAATGTTTTCAATTTAAATGGTAACACAGCGGATGATAAAATTAAAGAACATGTAACCCGGAAAAGACCCAGGGCTTTGTTAACGGAAAAAATAGCAGAACAAAAAAAAATGGAGATTGAGAAAGAAATCAAAGAAGAGAAGAAAAAGAGGCCAAAGAACCTTTTATTTACAACAGGATACTCTTCTGAAGAGGAGAACATATTAAGTGACAGTGACGATGGGGAGAAAATATAAAAAGACAAAGCAAATTATTTTGAGTTTATTTTTATTGCACATGTATTGCTGCAAGTGTATTCTCTGTCAACACAAATAAATATTCATTTGTAGCGTTTATTCCCAAAACTTCGCCTTGTTTCTCAATATTGACTACATGCTGCTGCCCAACTTTGATTGATTTCATGACACCTGCCGTCCTCTTCCTCAGTTGGCAGTTTTGGGCACTGCTGTTTTGGTAGATGAATATATGTCTAGTAGCTTCACAAACTACACTGTACGAGAAATTTGGTGGGCATGTCAAAAATTTGCGATTTTGCTTCGATGACTGAACATATCCAAATGCCATTAGTGTTCCTTGATGCACCATTGGCCAGCTTTCCGAATTGACTATCTTTGCATATGGTTGCCAAATGCATGCATCAACATCATGCCTGAGTACAAGCGCAGGTACTTCTTTTGTCTCCAATTGAATGTCAAACAAGTATTGATGAACACTCAGTGGTGCTCTGTGTGTTACTTGATGAGTAACGACATCAAATCGCACTGTAAAAAAGGCTTCTATTATTATATACTCTTAGGATTACATCATTTCATGGGAAATAACAATACTACTAAATAAAAAAAATATTAATACTCTTCATAATCAGACTTATGCTTCATATTGATGACAGCAAATTGTTATAATAGAACATGTTTGGTTATGTTAATATTAAACAAAACCTAAACTTTCCACTTATATCAATATTCAATTCCAATCTGAATTGTAAATAATTATGGTTGGGCACTGTACCAGCAGAGCGGAGTCATAAGCCCTGATTGGTTGGCCCTAATTATTCATGGTGACTGGTTATTAGTTATAAAGACTTTATTAATCATTTGGTCAATAACATGTATATATTGTAGTGTGATTAGTGTTTCCAAAGACAGCCAACAACAAATATAGTTTCTTGTGTACATTTATAAAGTCGGTAAACATTTAAAAGAATTACCTAATACAGTATCTTCCTCAGAAGCAGCATCACATTCCTCAAGCTCTTGAGTGGACAATCCAGGAACTGACTTATCTGTTAGAACTTCGGTTTCTGAGCATAAGTGTGCTAATCTTTTGTGAGCCTCCTCTACCAAACTTGCATCCATTATTTGTTCTCCATTGGGGTCTCCTCCCTGTATGAATTCATTCCAAATAATGCTATCACTTTTAGTTAATAAAACATCCATTTGTCCATCCTTCTCAATGTGCCAAGTTGTTAGTTCACTCTCTACTTTGTGCTTCAATTTCCCCTTCACAAAATCTTTACCAGCATAGTTTATTTTAATTTCCATTGGAGTTACCATCACATTGAGGAGATCTTTCTTGAAGTCTTTCTGAAGCTTCAATGTCACTGTAATATCTTCAGTTGTTTGGAGCCATGTGTAGATTACTTGATTTAACTCCGTCCGTTCCTCAACAACCTCCTTTTCAGAATCTATTGTAAATTTAAAAGGATTATCTGAAGCCACATACAGAGCATCACAATTAGTTTCCATAGCCGTATAATGGACAATGCCTTTGCCTTTTAGCTGTTTTAAAGAGGACTGCTTCCAAAACTCCCTATCATTTTCAAATGTTACCCAAGATAATAGTGAATAGAAATGACTATCATTTTGTTCAATGGACTGCAGTAAGCAGTGTATAATCTCTCTATTTTCCTTAACCTGCATTCTGGTATCAACTATGACAAAATATGTTCCTTCACCCAGTACCAAGTTTGAAAATAGAACCTGCCATGTTGGTTTCTCAGCTGCAGTTTTATTGCGCATACCAGTATCAACTATATGAAGGAAACCAGTACCATCACTAATGACTGCTCTGTTGCATGATGGAAATGCCAGACAAAGATTGAAATGGCCCGGTTCTCGTACCACATGGGCTGGGATGTCAAAGACAACAGCAGTTTGGAATGTGTTGTTTATATTTTCAAATGTTACATTTCGCACTTGTTGCTTTGTGTCGATGTAGTAGTAGTTATAGGCATGATCCCAATAGTCGAGTACTAGGTGATTATGAAGAGCAAAAAGTTTGGCATGCACGAAGGAATACTGTATTTCGTTAGGATAGAGCTTGTCAACCGGTGCTTCTAAGTTAAACGAGTATTTAGGAAGTGTTTTCAAATTTAATTTATAACCCTCGAAATCATGATCTAGTAGACGACGATTTGGTCTGAGATCGACGAGATTTGATGGCATTGTGCGGCTATCGAGGTTAAATCTCAAATTACCCTTAAGACTTCGTAAATTATTTTTGAGTGGATATAACTTATGCTGCACTTTTAAACTTTTATGTTTCTGCCTATCACACTACACAATATTATTGACACTGACAATATTGACATACTCGGTACTCCTGACGCATGACATTACATAACTGACTATAGTGACTATAGCCTGCTATTCCAATATTTCCAATACAAAGGTGCATTCCACTAAGCATTTACAACGATCACACCCACGACCTCGGATTTTACTGTTCCACTAAGTCCCGACCGTTGAAATCGTAAACCCAAGTGAAATGAATTATGTAGTATTTAGAGCGATAAAGTGTAATAATATATGGCGTGCTAGATAAAATATAGCAAAAGCTTTAAGAGGTTAGGTTACAATGTGTAAATCTTAACAATAAATCCTAATAATAAATACTAATATTTATTAGTTAAATTGATTTATATTGAAAAAAAAGTATAATTCAATTTTTATATATTTAATATCAGTGAAGTATCTAACAAAGTATATTCAAATAAATCAGAATATTTTTTACAGCATCAGTAACACATTTGATATTGAAATATCTTTATTGTTATGAATATGACGTTTTAAAATCCCGCTAATTCTCACAACGCTTACTACGGCCGGGGTCTCCACGTGAGCATAAATCATGACGTCATTAGTAATGTTTTCAACGTGACCACAACGATCATGGGCGCTATGTGGAACAGCCAAAAGAGTGTTTTAGGCGTTGTGAACACTTTAGTGGAACACAGCCCAAATGTCACAGTCACTTTAAAGTGACTGTCACTCTACCAGCAACAACAACAGGAGACAGGACTTGACAAAATTGACAATTAATGACAAGTATGACAACACACCATTATGAAATAATAACATTGTGACGAATTCTAACGTAGTAAGAAAGTTAAGAACAAACAATTTTAAAGTTATTTGTTATTCTATGAATTCATGTCACTTCATAAGTTTTTTATTATTTTATTTGCGGATAGGTTTGATTTCGAAGACTTGGGGCGCGCAAGCCTGGTGAAGGCTGTTTGTGCCCGCTTTATTAGAGTTAATTATTATTCTATTTTCTATTACTTGAACGGCTGTAATACAAAGATTTGGTTTTATGAATTTAATAAATTGAAAATATAAAGTATTTAACGTGTGTAAATGTCATACAAAAGGAACGTTTTATATCGCGATGTTCCCTTATCATCTGAGACCCCTCAAGTACGCAGTGCACAATTTTTCTTCCTTATTAGCAAAATAATACGCTTCTATCGGCCATAAGACGTTTTGTTATTGTTGCATTTCAGGAAGACTTTTTTATTTACGGGAACGTCAGGAACTTATATTCCAAGTGCGAGAGTAACAAAGACAAAATTATTAAAATTCGTACCGTTGGGTTATTTATAACAGTAAATGGGCGTTTTTATATTAAAGAGGTATGTGTGTAAGTTTTGGTCAAATTTTATTTGTAATGTAATTCTAGACTCGAGATGACTTTGAAGCTGACTGAGACTTAGACTGGTTACAAATAGTTTTCTGAAACAGACTGTTAACTGCTTTATTCATCAAGTGTTGACAGGATGACTGCAGATGGAGAAGTCCTGGCTTCCAATCCTGGGTTGTGTACTCACATAGATTTTGTAGTAGTAGTTTGAGGTATGGATTTGTGCCCAGTGCATGGCAATAGGCTTATCTTCTATTTCATAATGAGATGTAAATGTAACTGGTGAAATGTGGGACTGTAACTGTACCACACCCCTCTGAATACCTCTGAGTACCTCTTGGGGGATAACAGATGTTTTGCAATATCTGCTTCATTTCACTATCTAGTTATTGTTCTAGTTTCTCAAAAATACACTGTTTCATATAAAAATACTTAATAAATATAAGAATGAATATGATATAAAAAGTAAGTAGGAGTTCAAAATACAAAAAAATGTGTATGTTTCTAATAACTTGGCTACCTACTGTGTATAGTCAATAAAAAATATTACTTTCAAACTATGTGTATGTGTCAAATTATATGTAAATGTTGTGTGGTGTGTTTTCTGATCATGTTGTTATTATATTAATAAAGTAATTGCTACTTTTTGCAAATTTTGTGTGTTTTGTTGTAGGATCTGAAATAAATATTAACTGTCATAGTAAAAACAACTCATTATATTTTCAGATTGTAAAAGTTCACAGTCAAAGCACGTCTTCAGACCCAACACATCTTATTCGAGTGTCTATGGTATATATGCAAAGTTTGGTGACTCCACCGAACATTCCATATCCAGTCCAGATTATTGGCCAGTTGCAGTGGAACCATCACCCTGTAATATTTGCACAAATTGTTGAGGTATCATTAACTTTGTCTATCAATTTATGTTATAGCATTGTTCACTCTCACACTGAACCTGGTTTGAAGTGCAATGTGTAAAGAAAATCAACTGTATTTTTTGAAAATAAAAATAGGTGGTGATTAGTGATAAATCCTATAAAGTTAACAATAACATAGTGTAAAATATGGATAACATATTATCTGTTGATCTTGATGATTAATAAATTTGCGGGAAACATCAAAAGCAGATTAGAAACAAATTGCCCAGTAACTTCTATCTGCTAACCACACTAAAGTATTGGTGGAGAAACCAGATGCCTTGTGTATGGTTAAACCCTATACCTAAGGGCTCTTTAAGACCAGCATATTTTCGCTGTGTATGCTAAAACAAAGTGTGAAGCACACTGAAAGTCTAAGGCCAAAATACAGCGCCCACCTACAGTGTCACATGGGCTGGGAGAAGTAGAATTTATCAGCTCTATTAATGTTAATTTATTAGCCAGAAAATGTTGTTCTCCTTTAGAAGTTTCTGTCCTTTGATAATCTTTTCATTGTAAATTTATTGTAAAACTGAAGTACGATAATTTTACAAGAAAACAGTTTCAGTCAATTTAACTTGACCAAAACATTCATTTAATATGCCCAAGATGCTGTAAAATGCTAGTTTTTCATTGAATATATATTTTTGCAGCCCCTGAAGGTAACAGTGGCCTTGTTACTCCAAGAAACGTTAAACAATATTGCTAATAAATATTTATATAGACAGACTTCATAAGCAAGAACATGAAATGTGAAAAGCAATATAACATGAAATGTGGAATGTGGATTGTCAATATGGACAGGCAAAGATTATGTATAGACAGTTGATATGGACAGGCAAAGATTATGTATAGATTATGGACAGGTAAAAATTATGTATGATACTTAAATTGATATTTTTGTAGTGTACAATTTATTTGATTTATATAATACATACTAGCTTTTACCCGCGACGTCGCGCGCCTGTTAGAAGTATTATTTTTTATCTTATTATTGTTAAAAACTTATGATTTAAAGTGTAGTACAGTAGAACCTCTATAGAGTTTTGACTTATAGAGGTTTTCGACTGCATGAGGCATCTAAAGCCAAACGCGTTTGAGTTTGCTCTTCAGTATCAGTCGCTCTGAGCTGCGTGACGCTCGGCATCTAAAACCAAACGCGTTTGAGTCTGCTCTTCAGTCTCAGCAGCTCTGAGCTGAGTGACGCTCGGCATTTAAAGCTAAACGGATTTGAGTTTACTCTTCAGACTCTTGATTTCTTGCAACTCTCTTCGCGCGAGCTCCTCTGGAACTATGTGCTAGATTATATTAGCGTTTTCTAGTCATTTTAAAATTTGTATTTCGACAAAAAAAACTTCCAACTAACCTACTTAGCCTTACAAAGGTTTTTTATTCCCACGCCCACGTATGATTTAAATTCTAGGATAAAAAGTAGACTATAAATATGTTGCTCCATAAAGAAAAGAAAGAAATCAAATACCTTGGTAAAAAAGTTGAACAGGTGAGTTAGGGGGGAGGGCCGAAGGGCGCGACGCGGCCGCCAGCTCGGCATATCATGGAGCGCTGGCTCGCGGAGATAATATTTTTTGGTGGCGTATAATTTTAAATCTACAATATCTTCTAAAGTATTTATTTGATTCATATAGTGTAGGTAAAGCAGCGTTTCCCATTTGCCGGGTGACGACCAGGTACCGGGCCATCAAAATAAAATACCGGGTCGTGACATACCCGTTTTTTTTTGTTTTAAAATAATACCTAATATCGACTTGAAGTGGAACCAGACCTTAGGATAAAACTTTCGTCATTTTTCGCGAACTTGGATTCTTTAGTAAAAAATAATCGGCAACTCCATACTCCTCACTAAAACTTAGTATTCACTAATGTTCTGTATGGAGTATGAAGTCTGAAAACACTCACATAACTAGTGTAAATAATTATGTCAACCCTACTACTTTTGGATAGATACTTGTGTCCAACATTGGAACGATAAAGGATCTATAATAGAAAAATATACATACGTTTTTAATATAACTGCCTCATTGGCCTTGTTGGTTACAAGCGTGATTGCCCATCGCGAGGTCTTGGGTTCAAATCCTGGGCCGGCCCTATTGGATTTTTTTAATAGTGTCTCTCAGTCTGGAAATGTGCTTGGTCTATGGCAATAGGTTCACCACCTATTCCATCGTGGGATGTATTGTAATTAGTGAAACATAAGAGTGTACTATATTTATCTGCCACCTCCTGGGGCATTATATTATATGGGATGTGTATCAACACTTTTTAGATATTGTCAAAATGACTAGACCACTCGCATTCATTCCCAAAAGATCCCCTCATTGTAAAGTTGATTGTCATCTGCCTGTGCATGCACTAAGGAGTTTTTTCCCATAATTCCTATGCTGCGCCTGTGGAATGGGGATGGCAGATTGTAAAGTAACTATTTTTTGTTAAGGTTGCATAATTTTAAAAAAATAAAATAAAACAGCAACCAGTATCGAAAAGAATGCACATTTATTACATCTTAAATAAATACAATCAACAAGAAATGTAAACATTCACAACAATCCGTCCCCATCCACACATTTAAAAAAATATGTATGACATCCTAAATCAAAGGGCTGCAGCTGCAAGCTTGCCAAGTTAAGTATCCCTCAGAGTCAAATGTACAAATTTTCATAATATTCGGAATCCTCTTGTAAATTATGGCTAAAAGTACCTTAGCATTTTAGAAAATTACTGTATTTTTATCTTAATGTCATTGAAAACTCATATATCTGGTCTAAGAATGACTACATACACAATCTCCTGCACTGTTTCAAACATTTACACATATTAAATCCCAAAACCAATCAAAGCTTCTCAACTTTTTATTTAACAATGCCTTTATTTACCTACATACAATAAACATTTATATAAATTCCTCATAAAGGCTTTAAATTGTACATTATTAAGTATTTATTATTGCATTTTAATATTACTGCGATGGAATGCATTTTAAAATATAGTGTATTTGTAATTACATTATAATTACTTAATATTAATATTATTCATTTTCCTCAGGTGTGCAGAATATATTACATCTTTTCTCAAGTATGTATAAATATATGTATTTATATAGAAAAAACAAAAGAATGTCAGAAATAAAAATCACAATGCAGAATAATCTATACATACTATTGTAGGGAAAAGTTAGCATTGATTCAAATATATCATTGAAACTAATATACATATGTGAAAAGCACTCGTGGTAAATATTTATTTGCAGCGTAATACCTTTATCTGATACTTATCATGTAATTTTGGAAATTAAAATAAAATTTATATACCACGAAAATTAAATGTGAATTTTTAGTTTACTGAACAGAAGCTGAACAGCCAACTGTTATCTGGCCTCCTGCTATTGCTCATAATACTCTGATACACTAGTGTAACTAGACCTTATTTTTTTCATCCATCCATTTTAGAAATATCTAAATTAAACCTAAGGTTTTATCTACATATTCCCTACACCCAAATTAGAAGCTTTGTGGAACGAAATCAGTATAATTTACATAATATGACTTCATTTCATATTACATAAGGCAAGACAACTTAGCCTCAAATCACAGTTACACCTAGAACAAGAGATATTTGTCGGTGTGCAATGTCGGACAGTTGGGACACATTTTTATTTTATATTATTTCGTTTTATATGTGGGGTAATTTTTTTGTTAATGTGGTTTAACATTCACAACGCTAGTGGACTGGGTGTATTAACTAGTTTGAGGACTGCATGCCCTAGTATTCCCACTAATCTAGTACTTTCGTGATTTCGACGCCATCAATTATGGTATGAGTCCGGTAAATGTAGGATCCACGAGAGCTCATCACAATACCGTAGTCTAGGTTCTAAAGCACCCAGAAATATAAAACGAACACCAATAGTATAACTGCGCCGGCCGTCACCTTGACCAGCATGGACTTTGTGTTGAGGTATGTCGCGTCCTTCTTGTATTTCTGTGACATCATAGATAGGTTTTGTGTTTTTGTGTCCAGTTCTGAAACATTCAAATTGACATGCTGTAATTGCAGAATAGTACAATTCATATAGCAGTCATAGGCTGTCAATTGTCATAGTCGGATTAAGAAACAAAGTAACTGGTGGAAGGTTCAGTCGTATGATACGTGAGACATAGGAAGCAAAGATCGGTTACCGGAGAGCACGGCGCCTCGCTGCAGCACATCGTCGATGTTCTGCATCATGATGCGCTGCACGTCGCCGAGCTGGCCGCCCAGCGAGGCGGCGGCGCCGGCCCGCCGCGCGCGCGCGCCGCCCTCCGCGTACTGCTTGCGCGTGCGCTGCATCCACGTGTCGAATTCGATAAACGTGTACGGCCGGGTTACTGTGTTCACCTGCAATCGTATACATAACTCATTTATTTACTTTATTTTTACTTCAGTGATACGGTCTTAACCAGTTACGCTAATTTAAGGATACCACACTCATACCTCTTGCTCGCAGAACTTCTTTTCTCTTTCTATTTTTAATAAATATTCTTTTAATTTTATCTTTTAATTCTTTTAACAAACATTCTTTGACTGAAGCGTTGGTCGTATTGGTTGCAAGCGCGACTCGCGATCGAGAGGTTCTGGTTTCAAATCCCGCTTCGGGCACTACTGGATTTTTCTAAGTTAGATTTCACTTACTCCATAGTGGGACGTAAACGTAACTGGTGAAATGTGGGAGTTTACTACATTTCTCCGCCTACCTCTTCGGGGATTACAAGCTTGATGTTACGTTTATTCTTTTAATATTTGATGGCATTACACACTGGCTGCCAGCGGGGAGAAACGTTATATCATGGTCGTTACGTTTGATAGCGTGTGAAATTCAGGTTTCACCGACAAAATTTTTCGCATCGCTGGATGAAAGCGTTAATTTCGGTTTGCTGAACATCACACAACAATTACACTTATGACAGTACTGTTCTCGCATGCAATGTGATCAAACTGACTCGTTTTGATCACATCGCATGAGGGAACAATAAAGATTGCGTTGCGACAGTGGGCAGTTGGGCTTTAGGATTCCCCTTACCCATTTTCTTCACTCTTTTAATACAAAATCCTATTCATGTATATTTTTTATATGTCAACTATAATTGAGTAGAGGTTTATAACAAGCTAAGGTGTTAAAAGTTGTAAGTTATATTATATTCGTATTTCGTAATACCGTTAGTAAATTTCAACATTATACATATATTGCGTCATAATAACGTATCGCCTTCATTGTCCCGCTTTCTACTGTTGCAAGCGGTGTTATTCCGTATTAAAGTAATTTTTAATGGTAACAATATAGAACCTGGTACATTCATAATACTGTCAATGCGATATTGGCCACTGGAACTTTTTAATTACATTTGGAGATGGAATTTTGAGACTTAAATTAACTACTTAACATACCTTTTTAATGACATTAAAAATACCGAAATAAAAAATCTTGATTAAAATGACGTGATCTATGTTATGTTAGCATATATTTCACAATAACTACCAACTTACCCTCTTTCCGTATTGCTGATAAAACTCTTGTGCAATTTCCTCTAGGTAACTGAATGCAAGACGTTTGCTGTAGTTGCGGTCACACAGTACCAAGTAGCAAATATCATTCTCTATCAAGTAGCTGAAACAAGGGTTAATCCGATTATGCCATGTTCCATCTGGACCACATAAATATTTATTTATTACTTCAATGTGCTATAGTGTTGTAGAATATAATGCTATTATTAACTATCTCCCAACAGTTTACTAAAACAGAACACTAAGATATTAAGTTTACCTTTAAATATATGTAACATATATGTATGTAAACGTAACATCACACCTGTCATCCCCGAAGAGGTACCCGAAGAGGTGGAATTGAACCCAGGACCTCCCATTCGCCAGTCGCATTTGCAATTAACATGACCAACGAGGCAGTAAATATAGCATTATGAGACATAGATGTTAGCGAGCTCATTTTCGGACTTATTAGAATGTGCTCAGATATGCAGGCAATGATTTTTACCTGTGATATGAGTATTCTGACCAGTCTACATCTTTACCATCACATGAAGGATTGTAGTTTTACAATTGGAGTAGTTAAAGAGAATTTTTTTAATATTTCTGTCTCTTCGGTTTCATGACTTTACCACAACTGATTATGGTTTAAACTTAAAACATAACTTATTTCAGTGGTGAATAACATCAAATGTAAACTTCTTTTGATGTTCAACAGTATTAGACCCAATAATTTACTGTACCTAAATACTTATTGTGTATTAGATAGGATACAGAACATTACTATCTACCATGAGAATTATGGGTAAAAACCCCTAGGGGAGACCTTTGTCCAGCAGTGGACTTACACAGGCTGATGATGATCTTTTCAACCTCTGTATACTGTTTATCACCTCTTCTTTCACAGAACAGCTTTGTTTTATTACAGTGATAAGTTATATCACTGCCAAACAGTGGCAGATATTTAAGAGGACATTGTGTAATGCTCTAAAGAGAATTTTACCCCATATCATTTTCTATCTACATTATAACTAGTGATTTTTAAAGTTAAAACACACAACATCATACAATTCTGGCAAATGTACAATTGTATGCCATTGACACATATCACAGACCTGCAGTTTTAAATTATTTAGTTATCAGTGCTATTTTTAACAACACAAAGCAAGTGTTATGTAGTAGATATATACCTAATATGAGACCTATTTAACAAATAGCAACTTAGTATGAATCATCAAAGTGAACATTTAGACATTATCATTAACATGAAAAGTAAGTTAGCAGTAGGTATATGTGATTGCAGTGACCAATACAATTTCTAGACAATTTCTCTATTTTATGGTTTTATAGAACACTATGAAATGTACTACTAATAGGGGTTTAACATTAATAAGCACAAAGAGAAGCAGAAATAAAATAAAACAAGCATCAGGACTCACTGGAAGAGATAGGGTGGAGTTTCAATGGAGCAGCGGTTGGGCGCCTGCCGCCCTATCTTCCTAAACAGCATTTTTGCCTGGTTTTGATAGTCCAAAATATTGCAGCCGCTCTGCGAACCACCAGCAAATTAAAGTTATAAGAGACAAACTAACATAAAACAAGAACAAATAAATTGACATAAAGGTGAGACGACAAACTACAAGTTTATTAAGAGGGAAATAAAGTGATAACTAACAATACTCGTATAAAACAACAACACATGTCTGAACAGTGCGGATATTACAAAAAATTACTACCTGTTCATCTTCTTGCATCGTTGCGGCTAAGGGTAGGCCATCTGCCACCCGAGCGATCATAGTCATTAAGACCATTTTGTTATTTAAAATGTACTCTCGAATTAAAAATATTTGCAATATATATCTCGTATCACGGATCACTTATTTTTCTTCTTCTCATCATTAACTATTAGAAAACAATTCTGAATACCATTCGACAGCTGTACTTACACGTCAATATTACTGACACTTTGACAATGACAGTTCGACACGTCAGCTTGTTTGTGCAGAAAAACTGCGATCAGCTATGGCTGCATTCCAGTAAGGGTTCACAACGCCCAAAACACTTGTTTGACAGTTCCACATGGCGCCCACGATCGTTGTGGTCGCGGTGAAAACGTCACTGATGACGTCATGACTTACGCT
>DWDV01001489.1:0-13152 GCA_018245615.1 Mimoniades ocyalus | reverse complement strand
GAGAGCTTATGATATGGTGACCAGATGGCTGATAAACTACATATATACATATAAATATATACTTAAATAGATATGTTTTTTTTTGTTTTTCACACCCAGACACAGAACAAATACTTGTGCTCATCTCACAAATATTTATTCTGGGTGGGAATCGAACCTATGACCCCCAGCGCTACAGTCAGGTTCACTAACCATTGCACCAACGGGCCAGTTTTGACACACTTGTATATAAATATCAATTGTTGATCATACGAATTCATTCGTAAATGATAAAACTTCTTCAGCGTTACATATAAACATTGATTCGACTCCAAGTTTTTTGCGCGCAATCGTCGGAGGATCCGCAGTGATGTCATTTCATTATGCACGGAAAATATACTAATATTTTCTTACATTTATCTTCAAAGTATTTTAAGTAGTTATAATTAAAGAAATGAATGTGTGATATATCTAGGATAATGTTATGAAGTGATCATAGAAATATATAGTGTTGAAACAGCTGTTTCTCTTATTTCCCGACGGTACACCACCATCACGCGGTCTCATAATACACCATCTGCCGTGTTCCCACGCCGGGCCTATTGTTTTTAATAAATGTTTTGTTTATTGCTATCTGCGTTAATTTAATAAGACAATTGTATGTATTATATTGTTCAATGTTCCCTCACGGAACCATTACGATTCTCTCAGATTTATTAAGAATATATCAACATGGTCGACTCGTAGTAAAAACCATATTTGTATTGTATCATCAAACTTTGGATGCAGACTTTTCATTGGATTGGATGCAGAAGTTTCGTATCTATTTGTATAATTGATCTGAAATTCCTGTTTAACATCATAATATCAATTAAATTAAGGCATAAATGTATTTAAGGCATAAATGTATTTATGGCAAAAAAATATTCAACAACATTTGTTTAACGTAATTTTCTTTGCTATGATCGATTCAATAATATTTTAATATAATTAAACAATAAAATTAATTCAAATGACACTATATCGTACGATAAGTTTATTGTGGACAGTACCGCCTAGAGTACATGCGCGTCCAAATCCGCTGACCTTTGTATAGCATATTGAAACTTAACAATTATATAATAAAACACATATTAACATAACCGCAAACGACCTGGGAATGTATGAAGTGGCTTATCTCAAACATTTATCTATAAACAATAACCATTTTAATTCTGTGTGAAATTTGATCCGGCGATCACACTTGGAGATTGTAGATAATTTTTTTAAAGACTTTGTTCGGTGTGGGGACGCGGCGAAGTGTCGTTTTGTTCTGGTTTCTTTCTTACACCTTCGATTTTAAATATTTTACACTTTTTTTGACATTATAAGAAGAATAACACTGGTTTTCCAATCACTTATTCGATGAACGACTACGATTATTGTAATAATAGTTATTATTAATTGTCAGGCCAGATCCTCTTCAGACCAGCAGCGGAGAACTCAATGATAAATGACCTGCCTTTAAAGACCTGATGAGCTTTATGTTATTAAGATGTCAATAATGAATAAACTGTACAATATTTACTCCAACTTTTAATCTTCAATGTCCATAAACGAATATTTTATTTGAACTTAACTTAAGCAGAAAATAGAAAAAAAAAATCAACAGGAATATGTATATTTAATCAAAATATACATATTCTTATTGCTTGCTTGTTGTATACGAACAAACAGACTAGAACAAACACTACTTAATAATTATATAACCCACCTTTTGAAGTTATATAAACAGTGGTTTAAAAAACATAACATCACACCTGTAATCTCCGAAGAGGTAGGCAGAGCACTGATGTACACTCCTACGTTCCACTGTTCCACTAGTTATCTTTATGTCCCATCATGAAATAGGAGGCGAGCCAATTGCTATACACTGGACACAAATCCAGTCTCCGAGCTACGGCAAAATGTAAGTTAGTTTCTAAATTGAAAAAATTAAATCGTACACATCCCTGGATTTAAACCCAGAAGACCTCTCGATTAGCAATTGCGCTAAGCACTCAACCAACGGGGTAGTCCATTTAAAAACAATATGAATTACTACAAATCATCAATATAACACTGGTAGGTCCTTTTTATAGCCCAAGTTTAACAAAAAAAAAATTGAAACATTCACACAAAAAAAAAACTTAACAAAAGTTATACATGTGTGTTGTCGAAAATAGACGTAAGTTCGAGTAAATCGAGCGCGTGTAAAAGTGGGTGCTAACACAATCGTTCCGGAACAGCTTGTATTGGTAGCGTTAAATGGTATAGCGTAGAGTGACCATGGGCTCGAAACAACACAGAATGTCCTATAATGAAAATTACCAATTTATTTTCAAAAACTATGTATCGACACTCCAAAATTTGCTATATAATAAAACGCGTCTTATCGCTATCCTACAATAACTGACAAACAGGCTTATTTTGACATGTGCGCTGTAAAAACGAGCCTGCAAACCAAAGCATAAGGGTTCGCCACGACGTGACATAATGTGTCTTTATACCGGGAGTGTTATTCGTCATAATATAAGTAGCGCGAATTTTGGATTTATGCCCCGTTTATAGCAATAAGCTCACCCTATTCCATGTTGAGACGTTTAAGATAACTGGTTAATCGAGGGAATGAACTCCCTTGCTTACCCTTTGGGAGAACACTCATCATCATCATTATCAGCATCTTGCCGTCCACTGCTAGACATAGGCTTCCTCTGAGGGCTTACTGCCTATAATCTCCACACACGATACGGATTGAGGAACGCAGAGTACAGGGAGAATACATGCGAGATATTATATTTGTTGTTTTTCAGCTAGACGCGTGGCCACCGAGTGCCGCGTGTGGCGCTCGGGCCAACAGAACGCGCTAACTCGACGCTATCAATCCGGAGACTGCCACATCTTGACGTGCTAATTTAGAAAACTGACTTTCGCCCGCTTTGTTTGCCGATCATTATCAGCCGGTGTCGCGTCTCTGTGATACTGTATCGGATTGTGGGCCTAATGCGTGTAAATTGCTATTGAAATATGACAATCGATAGAAACTAAATGCACGAAATGTTAGGTATTTAAATTATCAGGTGTATTTATGTAAGTTAATTTCCAATATCATATCACTATGTGCGGTCAAGTCATGAATGGTTGCTACTCTAGATACTGGAATAGATTCATTAAACCGATAGAAATGTCTCTAGAAAGACCTGTATAAGTCAGGCTCTTACAAAATATTGACGATTCGTTTACTGATACTGTAATTAGTATACTTACAGATAAGATAAAGCTTACAGATAAAGTAAGATAAAGCTTACAGATACTTATGTAATTGAATATTATTTAAAAAATCATTACTTGTATTTTATTATACATTTATTACTAACCAAAATGTAAAATGTATAAAAATTAAGCCTATAAATAATACAAGTACATGGTTACATTAGTATTACATGACTGCCTCGTTGATATCGAGTGGTTGTAACCACGACTGCCGATCGAAATATCTTGAATAGAATTCCCAGATCAGATACTATTGGAATTTTATTAGCTAGAATCAATAGTCAAAATTTCTAATAGTGGATCATAATCTGGATTTGTACCCGGTACACAGCAACGCGTTCACGTCCTATTGCATTGTGGAACGTAAACGTAATTAGTGAAACATGGGCGTGCACTACATTCGTTTGCCTACCAGTTCGAGGATCAAAGGCATGATGTTACGTTTCTATAAATGTTTATTATTATTAACACTATCTTGTGATTTAAGCGTAACAGAGAGAGTCGACTGCCAAATATCACTATTGTTAGAGACCTGATACATCGCTTTATAGTTATTTAATCTACATTTTATTTCCAGTACTCATACATAACATGTAACAATGGAGTGCTGATAATTTACATGTATACGCTCTTTCCGAGCGGTCAGAGCCGAACATGCCTCCACACGTCCCATCTATTAACGCGCTCGTAACTCAGAAACGTCTTTTGTATAGATTTCGACGCTAACAGCACTGAATGGCGACTATTGTAGGATATTAGCATAGCGCTTAAACTTTTAGAGCGTGGATGTAGATATCCACCAATATAAGCCAGCGCTGGACGAGTTTCCATCAAGACATTTTCGATTTAATTGTCAATTGCATTACTTATGTATAAGAGTAACGTAATCGGAGATAGTTTAATCTTGTACAAAGTTGTAATATTTATATTTAAAGGAATATTTGAGAAATATTTTACGATTATTAAGGATTTCTTTTGTTTCATATTATGTTAGAAATTTTAAATAGAAAAATTATAACAAAAGAATACCAATGTAAGAAATGACAGAAATATTGTTGACAGTAATCTACAAACATTAAATGCTCATAACGAATATAACAGAAATAATTTAAAAAACATCCTTAAAATAATTAATACAATTGCTAAAAAAATACCACATAAATGATTCAAAATATATCATTATACAAAATAAACACAATTATAACCATTTAGAAATGGTTACAAAGTTTTAAAACGAAAAGTACGAAATTTTGAATGTAATCCATTATAATCCTGTTAAGTTGAAACTCCAATGAAAGTGAGTTTTGTTTGATATTTTTTTGACGTCGTAAATCAGTCTACCCTTGTCACAGATTATAAGATTACAACGTGCTCTTTGTTTTTGACGATGCTACGAGTATATTGTTAACGCCTTTTTGTCAGTGTTATCGGGTGTACCGGTAGGATGTTGTGGTTTCTAAATGTTATCTTAAATCTATTGATTACAAAGTAATGACAGCTCCTAAGCTTCGAATGTTGGTACTAAAGCTTATAGAGAGACGCGTGGAAGGGATTTTCATATATACTCAATTTCCTAACTCATAATTATTGACTTATCACAAACAGGCCTCAATATTATATCTTGTGACATGTTTAGGCGCGGCAACATTAGATGATGGACAAACATACGAGTATGTCATAATCTGCCTTTCTCCATCATCTCTACTATATACAAAGTTCCGAAGACATCATAGTTCTTCAGTGAATAATCACTTTCCGTCAGCTCTATCGCGACCAGAAGAATCTCTTTTAATGTCCCTTGACTATAGACATTCCATTCCGAAAATTTTATAAAAAATACGCGATAATTGATCACCTGCGAGTACCACAACTAGTGGTTTGTCTATCTTTTAACGAAATTCAAACCAAAAATAATATTATCTTATATCACCTATGCGCTAGCTGACCTATTTCATTAATGTTTCTGTGTTGTCCGAAAGCCATTAAAATCGATCTTTTAACGAAAATTAATTTCTTTTTCAGGTATGACGACAACCAATTACATCTATTCGCAGATCGTATGGTACGATTAAAATTGTACAGACAAGAAAAAAGGTTTTCTAGAACAGCTTTAAATGCATTGAAAAACTGTTATTAGCCTCGCAACTCCTAATAGGGATGGGCGGCTCTTTTTGCAATATACGTGACATTTTAAAACGTGTTATCTTATGTAAGCTGTAAGGTAAACTGAACTTTACGTTCAAAGGATAGAGTTTTAATTTGAATGGCTTAGAAAGTGTGGATAGTTTCATTAGTTACGGCCTAGGGTCACTGTGAGGTCATCCGCGCGCAGTCCATAGAATTATGCCCCAATTGTTTTTCGTTCTCGCGATTGCGAGTTATTGCTTAAGCCCTGTACGCACTATCCTTACACACCACAGGTACATATGTATATATTGCCAGCTCATACGATAGAAAATTTCCTGATGCAGTCTCTATTATAGAGTCACTATTCTAGTGGAAGTATGTTATTGTTCTCGTTGCCTTGCTCAGCTGGCAAATGCATGCGTGGTTTGTGACAAGTAAAGTCTGTGCACAATTTAATTTTCGTACTAAAAATCCAATTTGATAAACGCGTGATCAACTCTACTTCCTGATGGCAATACCCACTCATTTCACGCCCAATGCGTACACCACTTTATCCCCACCAACTTTTTTGACCATACGACTGTCTGAATCGAAAATCGATTTTGCTTTACGAGCGCCGAATGAAGTGTGAAACGTTATCCACACGTAGGCAGTTAGACTCCCGTTACGGCATCGCATTCCTGGATTCCATGGGGCCTATTACACAATAAATTCTCTATTTCCTAATAAGAAATTATTATGTTGGAAAGAGGTTTTGTGTGTTAACAGTTTTATGCTCCACGGTAATGCACAAATGCATTAAAGTCGCTGTTATTATCCAGCTCTTTATAAAATAGTTGTATAGGATGTTACTATTATTACATCAATTAAAGTTTAACAGCAATACAATAAAAGTTAATATTTAGTTTTTCATCATCATCAACTGCTTTTTCCGTTCGACATGGGTCTTGTATCAGAATGATAGTGTTAATGCCACAGTCTTAATAGTCTCATTATGAGCGTATCATGTAAGCAAAACTATATCCAACAGTGCGTAGATGTATATAAGCTTAAGAAAAATACGCCCTACAGTCTGGCTTGTGGATAAAATGGAATTAATAAATAAATTATATATAAAAATGGCGTATATCATGAAGTTCTTTAGCTTAATTTACATCATCAACGTTTTTTACTGAACACTAAAAAAAATATATTGATAATGGTAAAGCAGTGAAGTCCTGGAGACGTAATATTTTTTCCAAATATTAGCTAAATATTCAGGTGTCTCTTACTAAATACTAGCTAGAAAAGTTCTTAATATTTGAGTCCCATTGAGATTGTATACTCACAGTGAGCATTCAATATCTGATAACCTTAATATAATACCTGATAAGCTTATATATTGCTTTTCGCTCTTGGAAGTCGCCATAATTGTTAACATACATATAATAAATATTAATTAAACTTTAAAAATGCTTGTAAATAAATATTTGATAACACAGTCATTCGTCAGTATTTCAATCATTACCAATAAATATCATCGAAGAAAAGGCGGCACTTCAATGAGATCGCGTGACGTACAAAACAATAGATTGAGCGGTTTGTAATCGACCCTTAATTATGATTAAGTAAACAGCGATTATAATTAAATAAAAGTTAAACTGTAATCAAGATGTATGTGATCGTAATAATATCGTACAATTGCTTTTGACCCGAGGCGATTGTAACTTAATAACAACTGGACGATGACTGATGAAGCGCTTGTAGCGCTGACGTAGTCGCAATACAATTTCTAAGCTAATTAAAGCGATCGCGTACAGGTCTAACAAAAACTTACACAAGCGTGTCATCTAGCTACGCAAAGATGACAATAACATCGTAATATTTATAACAGTCGGTAACATTATTGAATACCCGGAAGTAAATGTATGTAATACGGGTTAGATTACTTGAGCTCACACTAAGTTTCTTTTCTTAAGTGCATTCATTTTTTACTCAGAGCATCGTTTAGATGTACAATCATCAGAAAGCCACATAAGTTCAATAAGAGTCTGCATTACGGAGTTGATAAAAAAATTGCGTAAATTTTCTTAGCAACACTAAAATCTTATATTATTATACAACATAGAAACTTCCAACTAACATTAATTTACCTTAGGTTTATACTAAAATAGAGCTTTTAATTGTACGTTACAAAATGGTCGAACTTATTTTTAATTTACTCTAACGTAAGCACGCGGTTTTATTGCCTCGTTTAATTATGGCTATTCAAACGACCGTTAAATTGAATAACGTTGTTCATACACGACTAATAATATGAACATAGCGTGCGTGTGTTATAGAAAGGTAACATATATCAATAGATACTGTAATTTATTAATGTGTACTGGCAAGTTTTATTAAAAATGTAACATCACGCTCGTAATCAGCGAAGAGGTAGGCAGCGGAGTATACTACACTCCCACGTTTCACTAGTTAAGTTCACGTCCCACCATGTAATAGGTGGTGAGCCTTATGCCACACACCGGGCACTTTTCCACACTCCGAGCCACTAATCTAATCCAAATTAGAAAAATACGGTAGTCCTCGATCCGGGATTTGAATCCAGGACCTCCCGATCAGCAGTCGCGCTTGCAATCAACACGACCAACGAGACAGTGAACTTTTATTAAGACTATTATCATCATTATTTAATTCTATTTCCTAAATACTTTAGACCGCATAGCCGGAAGTCATTTTACAATAATACAAAACCTAAGTATATGTGTTATAGTATATTTTCAAAAAATTAAATAGGTGAGTGTGAAGTGATATTGTCTTAACTATACAGCGTCAGCTTCGCCTTACTGGCTTCGATAACTTCATCGGTTTAAAGTCGAGGGGCTTAACAACAAGGCTCGAATTATTTCTGAGGACACACCTCATTACTACAATATTTATTATTCGTCACCATCATCAGCCTAAGTCCACTACAGGGCATAGGCCTCGCGTGAAGAAATTTTGCCCATAATACCCATGCCCACGCTGGACTTGTTTGGAGTACGAGTACCTACATGGAACACGGCTTCCTGCACGCCCTGCAATATTTAAGGACGATTTAATTATTATTACAAATTAAAAAGCTCTTAACAGCAGTTATGATTTTATGCCCAATTTTCAGATAAGTTAAAAAAAAGAAAAAAGAAAAAAATGCCATTGTACAGAAATATATGTGATACTATAAAACTATTATGAAACATATTATGATAAATTATAAGGAACTTCATTCGTTTATAGAGGTCCTAAAATCCTCATTTGTTCACTGTTTAATTACCTAGTTATCCTAAAAATTTATTTCTCTTAACAATAGAGAGATTCCTGTTCTATTCTATTATTATTTTATCTTTAAATTGTGTATTAATTGCCTTAAATATCATTAATTGTTTGTTAACACCCTTGACATTTTTACTAGACAAACGTAACTTCACGCCTGTAATCCTCAAAGGGGTAGGCAGAGGAATGCAGAACACTCCCAATTTTTACTAGACAATTGCGTCTTTAAGTAAAATATCACTAGTAATGTGGAAATTTCATTGCTTTTACTTGGTATATATACTCATATGATCCTTATTATTCATGTAACAACATTGAAAATTATTTACGTTCAAGAACATATTAATACATTTAATATTCAATTGAAATACATGGAGATTATTTAAATAAAGTTATCACATCGTAGTCGGTTAAGTCTGGAATCAATTTTATTATCGTCATTAAATATGGAAGCATGGGCTCCACGGAATAAATAGCAGTAATTAAAGCAGAATATCAATTTAGAATGAATTAGAATACTTATATTCCTATATTAATTATATGTATTTTATACTGTAACTTTACTGGTGAGACGATTATTATCCATACCTTCGAAATGAAAGTTCTTGAGAATAAAAGTAGTAAAACTAAAAAAATTGCAAAAAGAACTTTTGACCCAAAAATCTAGTAAGTTAAACGATTGTACAATAAAATATGATATATTGTATATAGTTTTACATCAATTGATACAAAATAAATGAATATGACTTGATTCCAACTGACAACGTAATCCTTACTACGATTCGTATGTGAATTAAATTATATAATTAGAAGAATAATTTTAGAACACCCTCAATACATTTTTCAGAACTTTACGCTATTATGTTAACGAGTACCGAAAATTATTAAGTTTTATTCAGTACTGTGCCTACCACTTCGATGATTACAGGCGTGATGTTAAGTTGTTTTCTATTCAGTTTTACATTCATTGGTTCCTACATATTAACTATATAATATTGACTTCAAATCTGAGGAAAACTTTAAAGCCGGATAATTCAGTGCGTGCAAACGTTCACCGTGCTTCAGCCATATCTCACCGGTCAGTCCAGTGCAAAAATCTATAATAATCTCATTTCATTCAACACGTAATAAAGAAATACTCGACCGAGATGTATCTCAACAAACCAGCCCACACCAAATCGGACCTTACGTTCTAAAAACTAAGAATTAAAATTACAAAATGTAAGCTCATTTGAAAGAATTAAGCTATATTGGAACTGTAATATCATCGCTGGATAGCGGCGCCCCGAGCGTTTTGCACGACCAGTTATCCATCTCTCTCTCACATGTAACTTTTATTACGCTTGTTTCGGTCGCTCAAACTTTCGCGTTGTCATTTTTGCAAATTGACCTTTGAACCTGAAATATAGAGATTACTTTGCAAATGAATTGCCGAGCTCTATATCTCGAGCTGTCTTCTTCGAGAGTCCATTCTAAGATGCTTTCAATAAACATTATTACAAAATTTTCAAAAACCACGTACATATATGCAAAACCACATATAGGTATGAAAAATTCTCAAAAACCATATACGTGCAATGCAAACCTCATATAGGTATATAAGCCTAGAAATACGCAATTATGACTCAGTAATAGTAATCCTTGTATACTAGTAATATCTTTAAATTACTATCAAAATAGCAAGTAAAGTAATACATCGTCACGTAATCTGTTTTTTAAATTTATTAAAATTGCATATTTCGTAACACACATTGGAAACATTGCTGTATAGCAGCCAAAACAGAATCAAAAAAAATTACACTATGGATGAATTCCGGACCAAATATTTTATTAACATTCGAATCATGAAGGATGCGTCACACTCTTACGGTTGGTAGAGCTATGTCTCTACATAATATATAGTTACCCCAAGTTAATGTAACCACCGTTTCTAATCACCTCCAAAATTAATATGAAATCTCTCACTACTGTTTCCTTACAGTTTTAATCTGTGCAATTATCTCTAGCACAGATTTATCTGACTAGTTAAGTAGCGCTGAATTACATCATAAAGTACAGGATTATGAGTAACAGTCATATTTTGCGAGAACTGCATCTATTCCCACGGTCGGTCGCCCACGCCCACTTATAACAACCATTCTAGTTCCTGCAGCGAAATTCAATATTATATTCCATATAATGTAATGATCATTGAGCAACTTTCAAATAGTCTAGATTCTATCGTTCTGTATATAGAAATACCTAATTTGAACATGTGATTGAGATCTAGAAATTGCAGTTTGAATGCTTGCTTATTTAAAATACGAATACACATATTATTTATTATCTATCATGAGTTCAACCACGAAAATCACCGACATCGTCTTATATTCTACCCCGTCAGGGAACTGGCGTCAAAATATGTACATATGTATATGTATATATGAATGTTCTATAATCTAGTACATATTAGTCTTCTGATAAACAGTGGGAGAAGCAATAATGATCTGAAGGTGTAGAACTTTCTCGAAGCTTTTCTTCGAAATAAGACTGTTTCATATTAAATTGATACTAATAAATATCCATTTATAGCTAAGATAACTTTCCTTCGTGCGAAATTAAAAACATCGTTATCAAGTACCGAGCTCTCGGATGCCCGCTTAAATAAATAAGTAAAACATTTTTCTACAACGGCGGGTGACATCTGGAAGTGACTATCCGAGATCGGGTAACGAAATCTAACTTTAAATAATCATGTCCATTGCCAGGCTGTTTAATTACCGCCGGCTGAAACGGCCGCCGTATCTGGTTTATTTATATCTTTATAGCTTTTTATCTTGAAATATCATCTGTCCGTGCGTCTATTACTGTTCAGATAAACTTAACGCAATTTAGACTGAGTTAGGTCCAATGCCAAGGGGCTAATGCGAAATTAATACTATGTTATCAATAAACTGTCTATATATGTTTATAGAATATACGCTAAACTACTTTGTCGAGCGCTTGAGAAAACCCGAGAAGCCTCTTCCCGTCATATGTCGTGTTAAAGACCACGATATTAAATACTCATATCAATAATTCAGGCAACATCGTGTGGGAAGTGTTTGTAGCATTTTAAATGGTTTTATCTTTATATTTTCCGAGTAATAGATAAACGCTAATTACAGCGATAACCTAATGAACTTCCACAGCAATACATATACATATGTATACCAGCCAGTACCAAATGGTAGTTCTGTAGGAAAAGAATTTCTTATTAAAATGTAGGTTGTATGTAACCCTATCACAGACAGGTACGATTAGATCGTTGATAGAAAGTATTAAGGGAAAAAGAATCCTTAAAATTTCAAGTTGCTTTCACATTACCGCTCGCGATGTTGAAACACAGTTATTCGAGTCAACAATTGCACCTAAGTACTCCCAGAAGTCTCAATCACGTTAGTTTAGATTCCCATACACCCGCATTAGACGTGTGCCCGGTCGTGGCCCATTACCGCGCCACGAACCGCTCGGAGCGGCCCGAGCCTTTCCCACCTACAAGCTCCAAAGCCTCCAATATTTGTTTATAGTTTCGGTTTATGATAAATTGTTTTGTAAATTTATGGGGCTGAAACAACCATGTTTGATGTTTTATTTTGCTAGAGCTTTTATTTCTATAATGTGAATCATAAACTTTTATTTACCATATGAATTTTATAGCTATAGTTTAATATTATAAATTAAACGTTAGTTTTTAACAGTTAACAGTATTTAAATATAAAGAAAAGACTTCAACGCTATATTATACTTAGTCATGTGGCATTTATCTACTGAATATCATATCCTTATTACATTAACAATAAATGCATCTCACATATAATTATTCCAACATTCAGCTTCTATAAGAGAACGGAAGTAATTAAATAACAATTTTATTTCACGCAGCAAAAATAAATATATTCATCTAATTTTGTTGTTTGTAAACATCCTAGCTTTAAACCAGTTCTATTCCGGGATGAAGATTATCCGCTAACGGTATAATAATGAAAAATATTCGTCGCATGCGCATAGAGCACTGCTATAAAGATCGCATCAGGGCATAAATACTTGATATTATTTGATCGTTGCCGATCCGACGCGAAGATTGCCGATGTTCTCCGATCACTATCACGATATATTATTTTTCATTTTAAACGCTGGTAGCACGGTAGCTAAACATGTTGCAAATCGCTAAGAGCTGTTTCACACGTGCCGTTTTTTGTGCGATATAGAACCTATTCGATCTACTGCAAAACACATAATGGTTACTATATTGCTGATCTGGAAATACGTAATTCTTCTAACAGTTTACAGCTTTTCATAACATACAAGTTTCGTGTTGCTAACTTAGACTTAATTAGCGGCTATGCAATGTCATTTTTTGATTTATTTAGTAGGTGTGAAGTGTGAAGAAAGCAGAAACCGAGCTACGACCGGACGCTGTTTAACAGATTGCATATCAAGGTG
>DWDV01001488.1:0-13154 GCA_018245615.1 Mimoniades ocyalus | reverse complement strand
AGTGAGCACTTACGTCCTTAAAAGAACCCGCATGCAAAATTTGAAACTCCTAGCACTTGTAGTTTCTGAGATTTCGTGATGATGAGTGAGTGAGTGACCTTTCGCTTTTATATATATAGATAGATAATATTACATAAAGCCCGATCCCAAACGCACATGCCCATCGTGGGGATTATGGGCAAAAACAAGGAAGGAAGGCGTATGTCCAGCGGTGGACTTCGACAGACTGATGGTGATGATAGTTTTATAATAGAGTATTTGCATTCATATTATAAATACCGAAAATTATCGTAGGTCAAGTAGAATTTCATATAAGAGAATCTCAATGAAATTTATATAATTAAAAAACACAGACAGTAATTTGTGTTTATCCTCTTTACGGGGACCAAAATAAAATATAAATGTATATGTATATGATTTCTCTAAACAAAAAACCATTTGATCAATTAATTTAAAGCATTTCAAACTTCTTGCATTTGATATCAGGAGCAAATCAAAGCGGACGAATAAGACAGCGACTCCGAAGGTGGTTAAAACGTGGCAATCGAGAGCGGCCAGCCCTCCAGATGAGTACTTGGAATGTGTGATCCGAGAAGTGGCGGTGACCGGGCACCACGCCGGCGGCACCTGCGCCGGGGGCAAGGTGGTCGACGACCAGCTGCGGTATGTCGCCTTTGTTTAATATTTCACATTAATTATGTTATAAATATTATACTGTGTAATAGAACAAAATTTTAAATGAAAATTGGTCTCGTCCGATTTAAATAGTCCACAGGTCCAGTATTATTAATATTATTGAATGTTCACACCCGATCCTTTACAAGGTAGACAGAGAGAACCAATTGCAAAATATCTTGTACATACATTCATCATATTCTCCACACATGCTCACCTGTACATAGTTCATAGCCAGTACAAGACCATTTCTATCATATTTCATATATACATAATATCTTCAAGCCAGGTCTCTTACGGGGTAAGCAGAGAACACCGTATGCCAAATATCTATATCCTTACAAATCTGTCGCGCCTCTTCCACCTTCATCACTCTCTTTATACACGCACGTTTCAGAGACGTCTGACTTCCCCAACGGCCATTGTCTGGCCTATTCGACCAAGCTAGGTGAGTCTTGGGCTCCCTCGGCACCTGCGGCCGTCAACATTCGCATTGTACATGTGCCTCGTCATTCGCTGTGGTCCGTGGTCGCATGAGCGTCACGTGTAGTGGTCGGTGCAGCGTGCGCGCGGTGCGGCGGCTGCGCGTGGCGGACGCCAGCGTGCTGCCGGCGCCGCTCGCGCTGTTCCCCAACTCCGTGCTCGTCGCCGTGGCGGAGAGAGCCGCCGACCTTATCGAGAGCGCGAAACGTGACAGCCAATAAAATGCTTTTATCATTGTATGTTTGTTTCTGTGGACCCACTATTCCCCACTTGGCCAGCGCGGCAGAATATTGTCTTAACTTTCCTCATACTGAAAGCAGATTCGTGTCAACAGTGGCATGAAAGGGTTGATGAACACGATATTATCTGTTTACATTTTATTTAATGGAAATATGCATCACTATCGAAGAAGAAGAAGGAACTTTAAGCCTGAAATATCTGTCATAAATTTCTCTTCACTTTTCACTTCAGTATTCCATTTATTTATATATGAAGTCCCCAAGATTCTGTACATTATTACATTTGGTGTGGAATGTTGGATGTACTCGTAAATGTATCCCGCTAAGTGTCAGAGCAGTTATAGACGACGAGACTTACTTACATCACATTACAATAAATACGTTATATACTTAAATGTTAAATTTCATTTATTATTTAACATAAAGGTCAATATCTTATGCATTAAATATAAAGCATGTATAGATAATGAACCTAGCTCTTTTATAAACTAAGATTTAGAACATAATTTTTATGTACTGTTGTTATTGTTTATTTCCGTAGATAAATAAACATAAAATAAATAAAACTAGTGAAACGTGGGAATGGACTACACTCCTCTGCCTACCTCATCGGGGAATAGACGTGATGTTACGTTTAAGTGAATACACACAAACAAACACAATTAATGATTGCACCAAGAGACCAAACTTCCCAGTGTAAACACTGGTGCATTGTTCACTGCGGCTCGTGCGCGTAATGCAAATATCATGCACTGACAAATACGGAATTTCAAATTAATATTTTTGTAAACCTCATTAAAATAAATGATTAATTATTATTTAATAATATATAAAGCTTTTAATTACTGTCATCCATACCCCAATGGGTGTGCACAATTTCATGTCCCTACTGTTAACCGTTGAGGCGTTCCCTCGAGAACCGTTTCCTCGTCTGAAGCCAATCCTAGCAGCAGCATCACGTCATGCTCATAAACATGCATTGTCATCGGGAGTGGACCAGTATGTAAAATTTCAGCTCAATCGGACACCGGGAAGTGGGTCAAATTTAACTTAAGTACAAGATTCCACCTTCACATACAAACATACAAGGTAAATAAAAGCTTAGAAAAATTAAAATTTTTATGCATTAACAAACAATAGCAACATACTATCGATGTATCAACATTTGGAACAACACTTTAATTGTATTTTTATATTATTATCATTATATCATCAGGCTAAATCCCATACGGTATAGGCGGAAGCAGTGACTGCCACATATCTCCATCCATCTTTATACTACCGGCTGATCGAACGTGCTTACGTCCATTATTATCTTCAACAATAAATAAAACATGCTATAATTTATTTATAAACCATAGTAAAGTACTGACAAGTAATTAAAGCCGGGTACTCATTAGCGAGCCGTAACCGTAACTGTTGCATGCGCTGTTACCAAAAAAACATAGTGTGTACGTGGTTCGCGAACCTGCTGCGAGCGGTACGCGTGCGGCTAGCAGCGATCCGACGATTACAAGGTACTCATTTCTGTAACCGTAACGTTGCACGTAACTGTATCCGTTACTGGTACCAAAAACCTATTAGTGTACGTGGTTCGCGAGCCTGCAACGAACGCTACACGAGCGACTCGCAGCGAGCCGACGATTGTCGGTTTTTGCCGCGAATCAAAGAGCGCTCGCAGTGCGCTCGTGGACGTCTAGAGAGGAGGCTTGTTGTTACTGTTACAATGATGTTGCCTTCTCGTACACACTAGAATCTCGTTACTATATCTGTTTAGTTACAGTTAAAGCTCGCAAAATGAGTACGCTCGGTGAAAGCGATCGGGCGATGCCATTTGCCCAAACTGTAACACGCGTACACACTAGAACCTCGTTACTGTTATCACGCAAGACGGTTACGGCTCGCAAATGAGTACCCAGCTTTATACTCGATATTAACGTGATATGTGTTTAAAGTATGAGACAACCAACTTTGCCTCCAGCCATCACACTCGTGCACACTTCCTGTCTTACCATTTGTTATGAGGTGTCTATATCGACTATACATCGATAGATCTCACATTTTGGGTCGACTTTCTTTCCACTATAGGATTTGGGTCTCCTCAAAGATTGAGGGAGTTAAGTCCATAATCTGACACTCTGGCCAATTGCGGGCTAGCAGACTTTACACGCCTTAGAACATAATATAATATTTACGGCCATCTGATTTGAAATTAGGTAGATCGTGTGCGACCGTTACCAGCGAGACGGTATACTGCACAAATTTTTACATAAACATTAATAATCTTACATCAGGTGGTAGATTCGACTTTTCATTGCACAAGTATTTTTCCTGGGTAACGAACATACGAGTCCGGTTTAGAATTCAGAGTTTCAAATTCATAATAACGATTTATAGTTTGTAAGTAATAAGTAAGTAAACTTCAAGTCTTTAATTAACATTATTTCACTACTGCACGTGAAAATATAAATCATAATGTTTCTTATCCAGTGCTCCACTCCCCGCTAAGTGTCACCTAAGACGAAAATATCGTCCATGAACAGACACTCCTCTGCGTCTCCTACTCCGCGGCGAACTACGCCGCTAGGGAAGGGGGATTGCGGGCCTCGAGGCATGAACAGAAGCATGTGTTTACTAACAAATGGACGTTAATATCTTACCTTATCTACGTCATAGAAATACACAGTAACTACAAAAACACACATTGCGTGTATATTAATGAGATTCCGCGATGTAATCACCACTAAACTAATAAAAAAGATCAATAAAAAAGGTCATTTACAGAAACAGTAAAGTAACTAATGTTTCAGGATGCGATTTGTTTGTATAAACATCTTATCGAGGATTATTTTCATTATTTATAAAAACCCTATAATAAAACTGTCAGTCAAACAAAATAGCATTAAAATGAAGTTAGACAAATTGTAGAATATGAAACCCGAAACATATAATAAGAGTTAAGTGTAACTTAAATACAGTCTACATTAATTAATTTGTAAATTCCATTAACTGTGAAATAAATATAATGCAAAACTAATCGATTGCACTGATAAATAGGTTTATTTTATTACGGACCTTACAAAAGATTTCGCAAAACAATTATTTCAATATCGAGCAATATCGTGTTTGCTTTCGAAAACCACTGGTACAGAGCTAATTGAGTTTTTTCAATATGATTAACATTATAACAAAAAGAATGTAGCTGTCCTTTGAGATATCGATTTTCCTCAGAGCATTCAGTGTACCGGTAGCCACCGCGCTGAGCCTACAGAATGTGCGACTCCAACGCCAGGATGGAAGGAAAGGTGGCCATTGTGACAGGAGGCAGCTCGGGGATGGGTTTCGAAGCTGCCAAAAATCTGGCTTACCGCGGCGCACGAGTAGTGATCGCGAGTAGGAACGAATCGAAACTGATCAAAGCAAGAGATACCATCGCGAGGAAAACTGGTAACCCTGACGTTAGTTACCGATTGATAGACTTAGCATCGCTAAAATCAGTGAGGAATTTCGCCAGCGAATTTGTGACCGTGGAAACTAAACTCGATGTTCTCATAAACAACGCTGGGGCTGTTGCCCTTCCGGACAGACTCACGGAAGATGGATTGAATCTCACTATGCAGGTGAATTATTTCGGTGCATTTTTATTGACGTACCTATTGCTGCCTCTATTGAGAGCATCAGCGCCGAGTCGTATAATTAACGGGTCGGCTGCATCAATGTACGTCGGACATTTAGATTTTGATCACTGGAACGATATAGGGAGATTTGGTACTATATCGGTTGTAGCGAACTCAAAACTAGCCGCTACGTTGTTCACAGCTGAGTTAGATAGGAGATTTAAGAAGACACGAGCCACAGCAAACAGTTTTGATCCTTTCGTTGTCAGGGATACTAATATTCTCGACAATATACCTAATTTAGTGAAAAACATATCCCAGCTTTTCATTGATATGATTGGACAGCCGAAGGAAGAGGTGGGCAAACAGATAGGCTTTTTAGCTTCTGATCCCAGCTTAGAAGGTGTTAGCGGAATGCATTATAAGTTTTGTAGGAAATGGATCAATCATTGGTTGGCCGGTGACCAAAAATTAACGAGAGATCTTTGGGACGCTTCCAAGGATGCAGTCGGGATAACACCAGACGAGGATTGGGAGAACACTCTATAGCTTTGGACCATCGTGTTATTGTTTATGTGTGTGCATGTGTGTGTTGATACAACATTGTCACCAGTGTTCCAGTTTCTCTAATAACAATCAAAACAACTTTCGCCAAATTAAGTGACCTTACAAGAACTTATCCACAACATAACATATTTTACATAATGTACCAACGCTTTTGAAAAAATTGTCTGCCTTGTGACCATTTGGCGTTAAATATACCTTCTCCCTATCAGTACAGTCGCTAATTCCGCCCTCATACACGTAAAAAGGCGGAAATAGATCCAGAATGGAGCATACTAATAAACTGAATTCTAGATTTCCTCAAATTTACACCAAACATAATAAAACATTATTGAGCATATGATATGAATTTTAGCAGTTCGTGTGCAAAAATGTTGATAAGCATTTGGCCTATTCATAAAAAAGCGGCCTCTATAAATTGTAAATTCGCTATCCGTAACACTTACATATTTCACGGGCTAAGCAGCACTTCATACGGTATTGTATTCAAAACTTTAAGGTATACGAAGATGAGGCATTCCAAGTCATTCTGTTTGTGAAAAAACATTGGAATAGATGTGTCTTAATATGATATTGTAGTACATAATTATTTACATAAATACATAACAAGTGGCTTATTAAGGAACATCAAATTATTGGAAGAAGTAACCATGATCAGCGCCTGTGCAGACGAATATAGCAATGTCTTATTTGAACTGAATTAAAAACAGACAATATATTATAACAACAATGGTATACCTACATAATAATCTAACGATCAAAATTCGACCGCAATTCGTTGAATTTTAAATCTGTATAATATATATGTTTGACCTTAGCATTAACAATATAATTGTAAATAATAAAATGTTTAAACAATTTTTTTTTTCGGTATGTTCGTCTTAATTAGCAAAAAACAGATTCTAATGTTTACTAATCTATAGTACGACTACAGTACTACAGGACTACAGTATAGTATCATTATCAGACTAAGTGCTAAGCATAGGCCTCCCCTTAAGGGGTTTTAGTTCATAATCTCATTTGCATGTGGGTTAGGGACCACATATGTAAGTATATGCAATAATTCAATAGGAATAAATATAATATGAATGTAATGATTTTAATCCAAATCACAGATTGTACCCGATGTATGGCAATATGGAAACCTGCACATCTTAGAGTTCATAAAAAAAAAGTTCTCTAAGGCGTATGAAGCCTGCCAAGCCGTACTTGGCCAGCGTGGCAGACTATGGCCTTAAGGGTCACAGCTCATTAGAGCCACCCGGCACCCGACCCGCACCGCCTCGCCTTGAGCGGTGAGTATTCTTTATAT
The DNA here is from genome assembly GCA_018245615.1 of Mimoniades ocyalus. Classification (NCBI taxonomy): domain Eukaryota; kingdom Metazoa; phylum Arthropoda; class Insecta; order Lepidoptera; family Hesperiidae; genus Mimoniades; species Mimoniades ocyalus. The sequence goes on along the minus strand of DWDV01001488.1, from coordinate 6,264 downwards.
GGATTTGTATGAGAATGCGCTCACTACTTCAACTCCGTAGTAGTCACCGGATCATGTCGCTCGCGAGGTGTCCACGGGTGGACAGCGAGTGGTCCACTCGGAGATGGCTTGTTGCTAGCATGCTTGCCTCACGTGAACCGCGCGATGACAGCGCGGGGTTTACGCGCGAGCGATGCGGCGATCCCCGCCACCCGTTCACTCCACTCGTTAACAACGCGGTGTCCACCCGAGGACCACCCGTCGACAACGAATGGACGCCGAGCGACGTGGCGGTGCGGGTCAGGTGCCGGGTGGCTCTAATGAGCTGTGAGCCTAACCCTCCCATTCTGAGAGGAGACCCATGTTCCAGCAGTGGAACGACAAGAGGGTCGGAAGAAAAAAAATGGCAATAGACTCACCACCTTTTCAATAATGGGACGTAAACGTAACTGGTGAAACGTGGGAATGTTCTACATTCCTCTGTCTACCTCCTACTTTCAGGCGTGATTTTACGTTTATCACAGATTCTGTTAATCGAGTAACAGGATTAATTGATTGAAAAGTTTATAATGTTAACTGACGAAGGAGATATATCTGAAATGAATAAATTTTGATGTTTGAAATTATTAATTGCAATGTAGTCATGAAGCAGAACTCAATCGTGGAGGAACTTGCGCACAGTTCGCCTGCGGCAGTGACGTAAAAGTTAAGTACTATAACAACTTGTGAATGTTCTTACGGTCTAGTTGTCGTTTACATGTGCATACTAATGACGACGGCCACCCATTCTGAATGCCCTCACCCGCTCATGGAGTCATACTGCTAAAGTAATCAATAATGTTATTTATAAGTTATAGACGCTTAATTAACTCACATTAATAACACCTCATATCCAGTCGTGTTCGATGTTGGTTGTGCCTATACGCGGATATAGTTGATATTGTATAATTATTTTCATATGACACCAAAATTTACCGGTCTGACTGGTATTGTGGAACAATAAAGGTCAAAGTCACAATATATTTACGCAAGGGTAACTGATAAAAAAATTATTTCTACAATTAAATTCAAATTCAAAAGGCATTTATATATTAACATATTAATACTTCTATAAAATTATAAGTGGCGCGAGAATATCTAGAACGACATACCTATATTTTCATCATTAATAATAATAATAATAATATATAAACTAGACGGACTCGGTGTTATGGTCTGCCATAATACACAATCGGCCTAGTTTGTCTCAGATCTACCAGACAGGGTATAGTCTACATAAAATATTTAATTTATAAATATGATCTTATATAAATAATGTTAAGCCCAGGCTCATCACATAAGTATTTGAATAGGAATCGAAACCCCAACTCAGCGGTCATTATCAAAATTAACCACTTGATGTAGAACGGCCAGTGATTAAAAATACATACATATAATATATGCATCCAATCTCTTTGACAGAGAACCTTGACGAGAAGTTACTTCTGCGTTCGCATGCCTCCTTCTGCCGGCGAATGGGTAAATGTGTGACGGTGTCATGATAAAGGGCAGTACTTACTAAGTACCTTGGCATAGTTTTAAAATACACAATTTTAAAACGCAAATTAACGCCTGTAATTCCCGAAGAGAGGAGAGACAGAGAGGAGTGTAACACACTTCCACGTTTCAATAGTTACGTCCATGTCCCACTATCAAAAGGGGCATAAGCTCATTGCCATACACCGGACACAAATCCAGACTCCGAGCTATGTTTCTAATATAAAATTTAAGTGTGAAAAATCCAATAGTACTACTAAACACACAATTTATTTATTAACGTTCGAATTTTGAAAATGAATCTCATCGTACAATATGAATGAAATTAAAATCACGACCAAACTCTTTCATATTTAAACTGGTTCTTTGACCTCAATATTTGCCTGCGTGTAAACAATTACGCAATGCCTAACCTTAATGTAACATAACATGTTCATTTTATACATCGTACAGACGTTTTTAGTGTTGAGAATGTTGGTGCGAAATGATTTTACGAACTGTGACACTGACGTACGTTTGGATGGAAAAGTGGCGCTGGTGACCGGAGCGACGTCGGGTACAGGATATGAAATCGCCAAGAATTTCGCCAACCGAGGAGCCAGGGTTATCATCGCCAGCCGAAACCCAGCGAAATTAGCAAAAGCGAGAGACGACATCATTGAATCTACCGGCAATCCTAACGTAGCTTATGGCCAAATGAATTTCGAATCTTTGGACACGGTACGGAATTTCGTTGGCGAAATGTACAGGCATGAACCCAGGTTGGATATATTGGTGAACAATATTGGGGCCATCGGCTTAGAAGATCGGTTGACTCAAGACAATTTGCATTTGATGATGCAGGTGAATTATTTTGGTTCTTTCCTCTTGACCTTTCTATTGTTTCCATTATTGAAGCTAACGGGACGAAGCAGGATAGTCAATGTGTCATCTCTAGCACTGATTTTAGGTAAAATAGAGTTAGAAAGAATAAATGATGTTGGAAGGTACTCGAACTTCGGTTTTTATTGCAACGCAAAACTGGCTGATGTTTTGTTCACAGTGGAAATGAACAAACGAATCAGAGGCAGCGGCGTCAACGTGTACAGCATGGACCCGGGGTTGGGGAAATCTGAGTTCTTCCGTAACTACGAAGACGGGATTTGGAAGACGCTTTTGAACGGTGGTTTGATGAAATTCGGAAGACCACTGCACAGAGTTGCCACAATGGCGGTCTATTTATCAATAGATCCCAGATTAGAAGGGTCTGGTGGCAAACATTTTCGAGATTGTGAAGAATTCTACAGCACTTGGTTTGCTAACAACACACAGCTTACCCGCGAACTGTGGGAGAAGTCTAAGGAGCTAGTGAAAATAGGTCCCAAAGAAGACTGGGAGTTACGCTAGCTGTAATGATCAATTGAAAGGAGTTACTGCATTATATTTGAATTTTGTGAGCCACCTTGAGCTGACTGTTGTTAAGATTACGAGAAATATGGGCGACTATACAGTTTATTTGATATTTTCAAACCCCTATAAGAACTTCATCTACGAAGTAGGTTTAAGGTGAATTCGTATGGACCGCCGCCAATAATATTTGCTTATAACGTCCTGTATATAGGCTGATAAATGTTGTTTACTTTATAATAAAAATCTTAAGCAACAATTGCTAGTAATATTGTTAATGCCCTTGATACACCTACTAGGCTACCTTGATATAAATAATACCACCACTTCTTTGGTAACTTTAGAGGTCAAATGGATTGCTAAAAATGATTCGATATATTATTTCACAACTCTTATCTCTATTTACTGCTTACTGTATATTAATTTATCATTATCTTTATTATAACGTCACACCAGATAACTCACTGGGTTGCAGAGAGCACCGGTGTGGAATTTTCTATCTTTACAGACCTTTAGAACCTTCTACATCATGATATCTTCACAGATAGTTTCAGCGGAACTGATTCAGCAGTTTTGACGTAAAAATGGTGACATAACAAAATACGTTATTTTGCAAGATCTTTGCTTTATCCATCTGATTATATGAGTTTCCTGCGGTAATATTTTTTTTCTTATTACCTACTCATAACATAACATCACGCCCGTATTTCCGCAAAGAGGTAGATAGAGCAGCGTAGTAGGCAAAATCTCTAATAGCATTAAACATATCCAAGTAACCTTGTTATTACAGCACTTCCTCGTGACTTTGTACGATGGCGGCTAAACACTGAACAACAATAAATTTTGACCTACGGCCTACGCTCATGTGTGAACTAGTCGATTTATTCCACTTGAGCCTTGCCTTCAACCACCTAATATGTATTTTTATGTTACTATTATTCACACAACACATTAATCTTATTACAAGTAATGTAAGTTGTAATCAGATTAATGTGTTTTAACGTTTTACGTTCATACTGTCAATTTCAAACATAATCTTCAAAAATATTCTTGGACTTACGAACCTCACTAACGTTCTGACATTGAGTAGATAGCCGCTGAATTTCAACTATTGTTGAGCTACTAAAACTACGTAAATAATCTTTGTAAATAATGAAATGGCTAGGAACTGGAAGTCATTTTGTGTCACGACAGTAAAATTTAATACAAATTGTAAGCGATCAATTACGTGAATAGACATAAACAGCGCCATCTGTTTTCTGTTAGATACCGACTTTACTGATTACGTACATCATTTTCTATCAAATACGTAACATCACGTCTATAATCCCCAAAGAGGTAGGCAGAGGAGTATAGTATACTCCCACGGCTCACCCGTTATGTTTACGTCCCACTATGGAATAGGTTGCGAGCCTAATGCCATATATCCGGGTATATTTCCAGATTCCGAGCCACAACTAGAAAATATAAATTAGAAAAATTCAGTAATGCGCAACTCAAGATTTGAACCCAAGACCTCCCGATCGGCAGTCGTGCTTGCAACTAACACGACCAACGAGGCAGTCAACCACTATCAAATAACAGGTACCTATAAGGTAAAAATATAATTTTCCTTTACGATAGGGTAGTTACAAGTTACATAAAGATGCCCTATTGAAACGTGTTTCAGAAATATAAAAACTAATATTTTCAACTTTCTCACTAACTATTATAGACAGCTCAACAACAAAATAAATACTATCCTAAAGGTAAAATAAGTGCCTAAATAAAGTGATTAGCAAAATTTTACACAAAAGAAAATTCAACTGTTACTTAAAAATCGGTTGCATGAATTTCTTCATTTATTTGTGTGGTATCATGAACCTTAATTTTTTTTAAGTATTTTTATAGATGCCTCTCTGGTGTGTGCAGGTTTTACTTCTTCTGATCTTCGGCTCTAAAAATTCTACTTATCTACCAAATTCCTCACTACGGTTTGCGACTGCTTTCCGTATGGTTTTCAATCAAATGTGCTTGACGTTGTTCTCCATAGATGGCACTATTCTTGGTTTTTTATCGAACCGAGATATATACCCATTCCATGTATTACTTACTACAAAATTCATGTTAAGGTTATTGAGGAATATGTATGTGCGTAAACACAACAAAACAAGCTTTTATTAGAGGCAAGTAAAGGTGAGCCACCACAACAAAAGAAAGCCAGAATTTAAGAAAATCGTCACTATAGCAAAAATTGAAAGTTCGATGGAATAACAATTTTCCGAATTGGACTTTTAAAAACATCTCTGCTAAGTCAATGTACAATTTGTAACGTTAATATCGAAACTGTTAACCCTGGATATTGATGTAGAAAAGTTGCGTAGTAATAAAATGCGTAAAGATTAATCCGGAGCTGTAATTATCTCCGGTACCCTTAATTATGCACTATATATACTGATATGCACGATATTTATAATGATAAGCACGATATTTATAATGATAAGCATGATAATTATAATGATATACACGATAACTATAATGATATGCACGATAATTTTAATGATATGCATGATAATTATAATGATATGCACGATAATTATAATGATATGCACAGCGGTCAACATAAGTACTAACATCAACGAATTCAGTATCACGAGTGGCATCAAATTTGTGACCAACCATGTTTACAAACATTCGTGCAGTCTTATTATCATTAGTACTAAATACCTAATATATTCATACCTGTTCGTATTTAATTTCAAATATCTATAAATGACTACCGTTATTTTTAGCTGCTGATTACTTTCTTCACATAAAAAATGGTCTCTACTGTTTAGTAAGCTTGCCCAATAGTTCGCATCTTCACTTAAGTAATAAATAAAATAAAGTACACAGGATCAGTATAATAGAGTCAACTACAAATGTCTTAAAATTATAAAAAAAAACTAGCTCCGAGTGTAGAAAAAAAAATTACTACTATAATCTTAACAATGAAAGTATGAATGGTTAGGATTGGAGTCTTGATCCTCACGCTGACGCAATAAGTGTCCAGAAAGAGATTGCGAGAGAATGCACAATCAGTAATAAGAATGCATCTGTCGCCGTCTGGTCATAACGCTCAGATCATTATGTCAGTCACACTCATCTCGCTTCCGTGTGAATTACGCAAATGTGGTGCGACAGTACAAGTGACGGGCGATCACCAATCGCAATGTTCCAAAGCTCCCGGCTTAATGGGTTTGTGACGTCGAAATATGAATGAACATATCCATACGACCACCTGATCTTAAACAAGGCAAATCTTGCGCAAATAATCAAACAGTGGATGATACATTTTGGAGAATCGAACTTGACTGTCCGGAAACAAACATGACGTCACATGAC
>DWDV01001487.1:0-13155 GCA_018245615.1 Mimoniades ocyalus | reverse complement strand
AGCACTACCAATGGGTGGATGTCTAGTCAGGATTATAATTAGAATAATTTAATTAATTAATTTGTTGACTAGGTTTCTATGTTATTGTATTTGTGTAATGTGTTAAGTGAAAGAAATCAATTAACTTTTAATTTTGAGTTGATAAATAAACAAATTTTGGAATGTGACCAAAATATAATTCTTCACGATGCTCTTGCTATCCAGGTGTGCTAATAAATTTTTCGCCATTGTTGTAAGACTGAATTTCCTGTAAATGAGTTTTCAACAGATTAATATAAAATATTTTCATTATTATTAACAAAGTTAAGGTCTGTTCACAATATTCAGCCTCACATTATCTGAAACATAAAATTAAAATCTTAAAGTCCAAGCTAGTGTTATCTAAAAGTTCATGTAGTCTAAATTTTTTTTTTTAAATCCAAGTAGAGTAACTTTCTGAACATTATAAAGTTAGGACAGTCAAAAATAATAACAAAAATATCTACTGCTGTTTTAATGCGATATTAAGGTACATAGGTAAACTTTACATAGATGTGAAAAATCTTTAATTCAATTATTTTTCATTAATAATTTAAACTACATATTTAGCCATATTTTCTATCTATTACATATAGCATAAACTGAACATACTAAACTCTACTATGTTTTATATACTACATATTACTATTAAGTAATCGTTTTTGGAATTTCCAAAAGGATTATGTCATAAAGTATGTTAATATTGGTGACATGAGTAGATTGATTGTTCTATGATATGGACAGCACCTTTAGTTCTTTCGAAAACATTTAAAAGTATATGAATATATTTTCAATAACAATAAATTAACAATAATAACGATACAAATGAAAAATAAAAATATCAAAGAATTAATGACTGTCAATAAAATGTAACATTTAAATAAAACTAGAATACATTTCGTATATAACGGTATTGCTCCAGCATGGTTTGAACTTCACTCATAGACACCTAGATTTAACGTTATGCTGGTAAATTCATAGTAGCTATAATTTAATATCCCCACATATAATCCTATTAACATCGAGTGGAGGTATACCTGTGACCTGTGACAAATTGTCACACACACTCTAGATTAAACACATGAATGTTTATCAACTGAAATCTAGTTTAGAAAAGCCTCCGATCATTATGATGTTTATTTCTAAATGTATGTGCCTTAACCTACACTTTTAATAGCTTATGAATTAATATATTATTGATTTTATACTATCCATAAATCTTAAAAATATATTTATGCAGTAGTAAATGTTGTTGAATTTGTACAATAAATAAGTGTCATTTATGTACTGGTACATAAATAAATATGCCACCGTACATACACATTCATACTGAAAATTATAGAAACTTCCTTGTATCTCGTGCACACCACGTACTGTGATTAGGGGAACAAGGAGACATAGTGAATGTTAATACTATGCTATATTAAAACAGCTAGAGGATATTACCGGCTAGTGTGAGACATTGAATTTAACATTATAAAATGACGTTTGGACGTGATCTGTGCACAGATCCGAGCTTTAAATGTAAAGCCTCATTCTGTTGGTTACAAGTGACTGTCTGCACGCATGTCATTTACATAACTTGTACTCCTGGAATGATCTTGGTCATACATGAGAATAAGATCTGTTTGGCTAAGAGTAAATATTGTATTCAGCAGTAATTAAATGTGAAGTATGCTGGTGATCTTGCTACCTATTAATACTGTTCATTAATTTACATCATGAATATTAACATATAAATTAGAATATATACATGTGTACAAACCTATTACGAAACCTCATTAAAAATGGCTTATTATTAATGTAGCAGTTTTGTATTTATAAAAGTAAACTTTTTATATAAATCCCATAGTTTTGCTAGGTTAGAAATATGTAGTAAAAAAAGCTTATTATTTCTGGTTGTTTAAGGGCTATGTTGATTGTTTTACTTTCTCGATCTTGCTTTGTATGTCTAATTTTATAAGTGAATAATTCGTTACGGAGTTGGAGTATTTAAATGTATCTGTTAAAATTACTAAAGGCAATAGTTTGAAATATTTGTGTAAATTACAATCAGTTCATTTACATTTGAATCACAAATTCAACCTCATGAAAAGGTAAGTTTACTTTAATTGTATGTTAATCCCTTAAAAAAAGTTCAAAACATGTCTGTTTTAACTAGTTCATATTATATGATGTATAATTATGTTAACTAGTATATTTATATGTGAATGTATATATTCCATATATCGAGGGGTAAAAGGCTATATGTTTTAAGCGACATTTTGGACGATAATGAGTTATATATACATATTTTCGGAATCAGAAAAATGCGCTGATTCCGAATATACATATATAACTTAATGTTGCCCAAAATTTCCCTTTAAACAAATTGCCTTCCACCCCTCGATATACATATATTCTGCTTTAGTTATGTTTCGGTGTATTATGTTGATTTGACGATCAAGTATTTCTTAGACATTATAAATAAATGCATATTGAAAGAACTTGATAGCTTTATTTGTAACTAGTCTATGGCTTCTTTCGCGCTCCCGAGGCAATGAGAATTTTTTGCCTCTTCGTAAGTATCCGGTAATTAGAGTCTGGCAGTAAATTATCATCACACCGAGTTTCAAATGAAAGTACTTATGTGAAAATAGAAACTTCTAGTTTTAAAACGTATTCAATGTCTACGGTCTATTCAATGCGGACGTACGTACGCATTGATGTAAATTTTTGTCCATATAAATTACACTACAATGAATATTGGAACTGACATTTGATACCCCTGAATGATAAATGAATAAAAAAATTCGAAAAACCTCACAGGCACAGCTTGAGGTTATTTGATAGTATTTATTCAATGAATTGTATGCACGATGACTTAATAATTTAAGTCAACAAAGCGCATGTTTATCTATCATTTAGCGCGAGTATTTTAAAAGTTGATGTAAGATAAATATTGTCTGAAATATTAGACCTCTGAATGCCCTATTTTATATTCGCCTTAGATATGTGCCGTGGAAATAATTAATTAGTAATATATATTTATTATTCGAGTATTAGTATATTTTTCTAACATTCATCATGCCTGTCTTTAAATTTTAAAAGAAAATATATAGCTTATAATAGGTAGGTACCTATTCGATTCTGTCTTTTAACCAATATTTAAACATGCAGGATATACAGTTTTACGAGTATTCGGTGAATATAAAACTATAAATAAACGAAGAATATAGATATATATTTCCTACCATTAATATAGTTGTCGTTGGGCGCTTGTACCTATCACATTCGTATTTGTACTAATCCCTCAAATCAGAAGGTAGTGGGGAAGTCACCAATAAAAGTTATAGGCACAATTGGTTAATTAACGTGATTAATGAACTGGTTAATTAATTTGCGGTTATATAGGTGCATATGCTGACCTTTGGATTACGCGATGTAGGTACTTAATAATGGTGTCCACTTAGGCTGAGAGAACAAAAATATTGCATGACGACTTATTATACATATATGTATGCAATGATGCAAAACGTCGCTAGAGTCGACGATATGTAACAGTAAAGATAGTAATAAAAACTGATGGGAAACAATGGCTTGACCAATAAAGTTTTGGATCAACTTATGCGTTTGTTACCTACTGCTTATACAACATATTAAAATTACAAAATGTAACATGTGACGAAAATATTGTCTTATTCTTCACCGCCTACAAGTGAAAACGATCAACTAGTCTGTTTTAATTTTGAATTGCGAATAAGTATACACCAAATACCTACACATTATGTCAAAATAATAAAGAGGGTAGGCTCAAAATGTAACTTAAACTATTATAGACACATTTCATAAAAAGAAAATGGAAGTATTAACTCAAGGACGTCTATCGCGATCAAAATCTACCGGGTTTCTGGATAAACTGGAGAATCAGTGCGATTTTAAATGTTTCAGTCGACGCTTCTGCGGTTATAGGGGGTGCGATAACCAGCATGCTAGCGTCTCATCTCTCGATGATTGTTCCGAACACAATGGCTCTGATGTCTCTATAGAGGAAACTAAACTGGACAGTGGCATTGGCAAGAGCTTGTTGGCGGATGAAACTTTACAAGTGCTGGAACAAAAAGTCGATAAACTAAGCGGTAAGCTCATCCACAACTATTTAATCAATACATTACCTAATATATGAAATACAATAGGGATATCTAGTGCCCTCTGCATAGCCCGTAGGGGACCTGGCGTAAAGATATGTACCTATATATAAGTAATCCAAACTATTACGAATAAATTACTATCATTAGAGTTATCTAAATCGAAAGTATTATTTTTATAGATAAAAAATCATCCCTTACATGAGAGCATCAATTGCTAAAATTTGTATCCTAGAGCTGACGTGCTTCTTCTACTCTATCTTCATACATACACAGCTTTCGGAGAAATCTCCCTCTGCCTTTTCCACCAGTGTTTGGTTAAGATATGTCTTCATCTCCCTTAACACATGGTTTCAAAAATCATAACGACCGTAATTTTATATCAATTAACAGATTTACTACAGGAGCAGCACACTTTGTTAAAATCGATAAAGCAGGAATTACTCAATTCCAAAATACAAGACAATCGTCAACATAACGCCAACAAGCTTTCAGAAAAGGTTGATGGTCAAAAAGAAACAAAACCGTAAGTGAAATTATGTATGTTACCTGATTTACGTAACATCACGCCTGTAACCACCAAAGAGGTAGGCAGAATAATGTAGAAAACTCCCAACCTATTACCTGATTTAAGTAGCCAAATAATAAGTATGTACCTTAACTGTTACAAAAAATAAATTGTATACGTACTTTGTTAAAGAAGTATTTAAGTTTGCCAAAGCAATTAAAAGTAATGTACGAAAGCTTTAGTTTTTTAATCGATTGTATGTATACAAATATCTAATACACACCACGCTACACCACTGGTAAAATTGCTTTAAAGATACAATCCAAAATAGTAATTACCTATAAGCCAAATCTTTTTCTCTCTAACAGAACGAACGACACTATGAAAATCGAAGAAACGTGTCTCGGTGAAACTGGGCAAGGTGATGGAAATTTTAAAGAGATGATTTGTGATGCTTCCCTTGATCAAATGATAAAGACGGCGCTAGAACAATTCTTGCGGAGCGACGTATGTTCTACGGACCTATTTAATGAATATTAAATAGTTGTAAAATATTTGTATGATGTGTATGGGTTTTTCTTCCATGTCTGGATGCAAAAGTTGTATATGAATTTGAATCAACTGTATATTTAGGAAGGATCAGATGGCCATTTATGATCACAAGGCCATTTATGTCTGAAACTATTATTATTACATTTATTATAACTGTATCGCTTGGTGTTCGATGTTATGTAGGCGACGTAAAAAAAGGAGGTAAACTTTTAAATATATTTGTTCATAATGACATGCTCTTATCTCATATCTCCAATTAAGCACTGGAGAAATATACTTACATTTAACTCTAGGCTACTGAATCGATACCTAAGAATAACGTAAAAGTTGTTGCTTTGTAGGGCCTAAAAGAACACCTGGCAGCTGTAACCGTGGAATGTATGAAGGGCGTGGTGCGTGGCAGATTCAGAAAGGTGGTATCTGACGCCTACTTGCCCATGGTGGAACGCTCGCACCGGCGGCTCATCAAACACGTCACCAAGTTGCTTGAAGACTCATTCATGGATTGTGAGTTGTATTGTTTTGATTTTAAAATTTATCTCTGATCTATAATTTACTATAACGTAGGATCAGATATTTATGATCTGTAGGTCACTAAGGTCAAATACTTTTACTAGACTTATATCTACACTACGATTTCGTACCATCGTTCTGTGGTTCCAACGAAGAATGGCCGTATAAAAATGTTTTATCTGATAAAATGTTAATACTACTATTGATTGGAGCTACTCTTGGTACCATTGGCTTCGGCTTAATATGCCTGTTCGTATTTCGGCAAAATAAGGTCTGATTTGTTTGGCCCGATTATCTGTAAACCACAGCGGAAATCCACTGGATTAAGAAGGCGGTCGGGTGGAGCGGGGCTGCTTAGTACAGCAAATGGATTGACGAAGGCTTTTTAATTATTCCCCGCAGTAGAACACGGCTCAGCGTCATTATTAAAGTCGGTGCAAAGGTCATCAAAGACTATGAGATTAGCATTGGAAAGACACCAACGTTTGCTGGAAGCCTCTAACCCTGTAAAGAACATCTCCGTTCTACGCGCAAGTTTAAAAGAGTAAGTCACGCTAAACACCAATAAAAAACCCGTATTAAGTTTATATACAAGTTTATATACATAATACATAATAACTTGACTTTAATTGATATTGTTTTATATCGCATCTTCAACCCGTTCTCCTCGCGTTACGGAAAGGCATATTCCATTCAGTAGAAGTTATAAGTCAACTATATTTTGTAACGACACACGTTAACTTCTTGTCATCACTTAATCACCAGTCACAATATAAATTAATTAGGTATACAAGTAAATGTATACATGAAGTACATATTGTAGAAATATAAGTTTATCCGAACACATTTTTTGATCGTAGAGTTTTGGAAGAAGAACTAAAAGCATGGCGTGGAAAATTGATGGAAGAAATGATTCAATCCAAAGCGTTTACGGATAACAATGGTTACGAGAACGAGTGCTCCTCGGAATCATCCTACGCGGACTACGCGATAAGTCCACACCAGCCTGCCAACCCTGACACGTCCATTATTGATTCTTTAGTAATATATTTATAATAAATTTTTCTAAATTAGATTTTCTAGTAGTGGCTCGGAGTGTGGATATGTGCCCGATGCATGGCAATAGGCTCACCACCTATTCCGTAGTGGGACCTAAACGTAACTGGTGAAACGTGGGAGTGTTCTACATTCCTCTGCCTACCTCTTCGGGGACTACAGGCGTGACGTTGTGTTTTTTATGTAGTAATATATTTCACGTTTCTTTCATTACTTCTCTTTAACACTGTGTTTAATTGAAAATATTTAACTCGTGGAGATTGCAGCTGCTCTGTAAATTCATCGTTAATTGTGCTAGTAAACTGGGGCTTAGTGAGGACATATTATTATGATGTATGAATAAATAACTGTTCTTATGTTTGACTCGCCTGTTGGTGCAGTGGCTAGGGAATCAGATTGTTGCACCGGTTCGATTCCCACCCCAAATAAATATTTGTATGATGAGCATAATAAGTATTTGTTTTGTATCGGGGTGTAAAAAGTATTTACATAAGTGTATATTTATACACTTATATAAATACTTATACATATGTATTATATGTATGTAGTTTATTAGCCGTCTGGTTACCATAACATAAGCGATCTTGACGCTTACTTAGGGATCAGATTGATTTGTGTGGAGATGTACAAGATGTTATTATTTTGCTTCATAAAAAAGGACCATCAAGTAATAAAGTAGGTACTTATAAATTAGTCAAAACCAACTGTTTCTTTCACGGTTACAAACAGATTTTTTTATATAAATAATAATACAATTTTCGTTTTCATCGAAGACTCTTTTAACCGAATTACTTTTTAATTGTTAATTTATTTTAACTCGTTTAATCAAATCAACACAGTTAATGAGGGGTAGAAAATTTAATGTAGGTATATTATTCAGATTTCCGTGACAACGAACACGAGTCAACAATACCGCTACCTAAAAATTAAACATAAAACTCAAAGAACAGAACAGGTATGTGTTTACAGATGAAATGCGCGGTTATTAACAAGCATATACAAGATGGGAGCATTAACGAGGCCTTCGAAGAAGCTTTGAGCTCGTCGGACTTGTCCCTGGTGATGGCGGCGTGCCGCGCGGCGTCTCCCGCGCAGGTCTTCGCGGCGCGCTGTCGGCTGCGCCAGCCAGTGCTGCTGTCGCTGCTGCAGCAGCTCGCCACCGACATGGTGCACGATACCCAGCTCAAGTGCAGGTATCTTTACACGCTATGTACATTACAAAGGTGTTATCATTTGATATATCTCACGCTAGAACCCAGAAACGCTTCAATGAAAGATTAATGTTCATTGTTCGGAAATTTATATTGATCTTAATATACTTCATACGCGCCAAGGCAGACAGAAATAACCTGTGAAATAATTTTAATTAAATAAATAAAAAGGATAATAACGATTATCTTATATGCATGTAGGTAAACTTAACATGCATCTTTACCGGCTATGATTATTTTTAATTAACAATAGGCTCGCGTTTGACGACAATCTCATCGGATGGAATGCGTTACATAATTATGTAGCACGCTTTCCTAAAAAAATCCTATTCACTCTCGTCTTGAATAAGGTAATCTTGTCTTATCTAATTGCAATAATAATTTTATTATTATGTTGAATTGATTATAAAGCAACATCTTGTTATTTATCGTCCCAGGTACTTGGAAGATACCATAATAAGCCTTGATAAATGCGACTCGGCAACACGTATGCACCTGCCGCTGGTGGTCAGTGAAGTTCGCAAGCATCTCACCAAGTTCCTGCTTGCTTATCCGAAGCACTATGCCAGCCGAAGAATAGCTCTGATTCTAATGGCCGCAGATAACTTGTTAAAATAAACATAAACATGTCTTAATTTGTGATTTAGTTGATTGTTATTTCGAATAAAGATTTATTTTTTGTTACTCTTTTTTTTCTATTTCTAAATTATATTCTTAAAAAACATTGTAAATAATAATGAATATAACACGCGTCTGTAAATAGCTCAATTAGGCAATAATGTAAAGCATCTTTGAAATTTAAATATAGGGATATACGAATGCAGAGAAGCTTACATGTTATCAAAATGTTGAAACAATTTAAAATGAATACTTGGAAATGAATTAAATTAATATTCTTGGAAAGTAAAACAAACAACAGTGAGGTTAACAAGGGTAGGTTTGTCTTTATCGTATCTACGCACTAGCTCTGGAATATTTCAGGATCCCTGCCCTGGTACCTGTCAAAGTCAAACTGTCATCTGTTGAATCTATATCTTACAGCTGAAACTAAAACATTATTTTAGTAAATAGACGAGTTTTTTTGACGTTATTTACATAAAATTGTAATACTATCGTAATCCGAATTAGATAAGTGCATAAAATGTACAAACTGATTATCAATTTTGTTTATCTTTTTTTGTTAACACCCGGTGTCGTGTTCTGTGCATCGGCAGCGGTTCACAGCCATAACCACCTCGATAGCCAAGAAAAGGAGTCCGATGGAGCATATCGACAGCGTGACTATGATCACTACAGCATGGGTACCCATAACGTGGAGTTCGATCATGAAGCTATACTAGGTATTGTAACATTGCCTGTTTACTACCGCTGAGCGTCACGCGCGCCTCTGTATATGTAATGTCGTAATTTTCGCTCAGTCGTCGATAAGAGATGCGATAGCGCGGTGAAATGTCTGTGAAACACGCTCTCATATTGCTAATTCCTACTGTTCTGGTGGTCACGTATTATTATTCTATAGGCAGCGTGAAAGAGGCTGAGGAGTATGATAAGCTCACCCCAGACGAGGCGCGGCGGCGACTCGGCCTGCTGCTGCCCAAGATGGATCTTAATGGGGATCAGTTCATTGACCGCAAGGAACTTAGAAAATGGATTTTAAACTCATTTATGTGAGAACATTTATAATTTTTTTTCTATGGTTAATTTTATATAAATAATTGCATGATGAATTATGTACAATTTACCTGAATTTAATTGATTAATTTATTCTCAAGACCAATGAATTAAGAATTAATTAGGAATTTATTTTGAACAATAAATTTTACAAATAGTTTTACTTAACAATCCAGTGTAGGAAGAGATGTGACTCATATATGCCTTATTAATTCTGTAGCTACTCATTTCAATTAAATAACCTTCATTCACTAGGGGTCTTACTTTAGCTTCAGTTGAGTTATTTATAAATCTGCTGGCTATTTATATATTTATTATACTGTAGTAACTTGTGATATGTACCAAAAGTTATTTGTTTATACATTACTACATTGTCATCATATTTGCTTTGACCCATTGGTGTTGTGGTTAATGAATCTGACACTTAGCCAGGGATCATGAGTTTGATTCCGATTAAGAATATATATTTTTGTGATGAATACAAAAGGATTTTGTTCTGTTTCTGGATGTAAAATAAAATTCCATGTAAGTGTATATTTATATGTATATATACAATTTATCAGCTATCTGGTAATATAACACAAGCTCTCTTGATGCTTACTTTGGGAATAGATGGCTGCAGGCAGTATGAATTCATAAATGTAAATGTTATACAACAAGAACATCCTAAATGTGGAGATGGGTTTAGAACTTTACACCAGTGGTCACACATCCATGATCTTACTGTGCTCGGTGTTTTCAGATCACTTGCAAACTAAAATTGTGTCAAAGTTGCTAGTGTTTTAGCACCAGATATAGTTCAATATATTTAATAATGATTTTCTAGAACAAAATTTTTATAAAATTCCCTCCGTTGAACAGTAATTTATCAAGAGAGGATGCACAAGAGCGGCTACAAGAGGCTGATAGCAACCGAGATGGCATTGTGACCTGGCAGGAGTATCTTAGAGATGTCTATGGTGTGAATACTGAAGAAGAAATTGGGCCAGATGACACTGGAGACACTGGAATGGTAAATATTGCAATTTCCTCGACTTCAGTTACAGATTAAAAAAAAAAAAACCGTAACTTCACGCCTGTAATCCCCGAAGAGGTAGGCAGAGGAATGCAGAACACTCCCACGTTTCACCAGTTACGTTTACGATTAATCTCCATATTACATGCATAATTTAAATAAAACTCCATAATATTACTTACAAATACTACAACATGGAATAAGGGTGAGCTTATTGAAATACACCGAGCACAAATCCAGACTCCAAGTCACTACTAGGAATTTTCTAATTAGATAGTACAATAGTACTTATATGACCAGGAAAGCGAACTCCGGACCTGTCAATAAGTAGTCGGACTTACAACCACTCAACCAATGAGACAGTCATCAGTAATTAACATCATGAATACCATCATAAATAAGAATTTAGAAATAAAGAACATGTAACCAGCCATCAGTTCATTTTTAATTTACGTGGTAAGTACTGCACACTTTTAGTAGTTTTTTATTAAACAGTGATGCTCTACACACTGGACACACATATCATTCCTCGTTTAGTAATGACTGCCTCGTTGCTCATGTTGGTTGCAAGTGTGACTGCCGAACAGGAGGTCCTGGGTTCGATTCCCGGGTCGGGCACTACTACATTTTCTAATTCAGATTTTTTAGAAGTGGCTCGGAGTCTGGATATGTGCTTGGAGTATGGCAATAGGCTCACCAGCTATTCCATAGTGGGACGTAAAAGTAACTAGTGGAATGTGGGAGTGTTCCACATACCTCTTCGGGGATTACAGGTGTGATGTTGCTTTCACTTTTTTTTCTATTTAGTTACACTTACATTCCTTAAACAATGAGAAGAACAAAACTTATCTTGACATATATTTTCAATTTTATATAAACCCGACAGATCCCATGAATGTTATTCAGATCAAGCAATAGCCATACATTATCTAATTTGCTTACACAAGCCAACCCACTGAACTAGAATCCATTCAATGTGTATAATATCTGTTGATTGATATTGCAATGGTTTGTGCAGCTGGTGCGTGAGGAGCGGTCCATGTGGCAGCAGGCGGATAAGAACAGTGATGGAGTACTAGATATTGAGGAGTTTGTTGTAAGAGAAGTTCCTATTTTATTATTATTTTACTCTTTAAATTCCAATATTTATGTAACTGCAAATATGTGAATAATTCTGTTAAAGTATTTGGAATAACAATAACAAAATGTCTTATTGCTAATTCTGTTACACTGTACTTCTCTAAGTTTTATAAGTATTCTACTTGAGCACTTTATTTTACTACTTTACTTTACAAATTGACCATAGACCGAAAATAGGTGTTGAGGTAGTGAACTTCCTCTTATTAGAGATATGTTAGAGAGAGAAGTAACACAGATACAAGCAGATACTTTATATGGTAATAGTACATATGGTTTTACCACTTTTATAGCCCACCGATTTATTGCATAACTACTTATTCAATGATCACATTTGAACATAGATACGTTACAATGTGCATAAATCAGGCGATATGGTACCACCAACCATTTACTCAATTTAAGCTTCTTTTTAACTGCCATCTACGGCTTAAATTTACAATAATACAGAGTATAAATATAAAATATGTATTCAGCCCAAAAGAATTTTAATTGGTTTTAAATCCTTTAATAAAAGCCGAGTCGTGTCGGTACATTAATCAGCAAAGCGATCGTTGTCACATTGTGCGACCTTTCCGTATTTTATTGACCTTGTTCGAGACCAGTTTTATTCAAATTAGAATCACAAAGACTTCTCTGTTTTGTAATTTATGTACCTATTCATTGTGTAGGTCTATGACTGTCGCGCCACAGACAATAGCAAAGTGTGGCGTTTAAAAAAAACGTTTAGTTATATTATACGAAACATGTAAAATTGGGATATACATGATGTACCTGTATTTACTCACTAAACCTTATGTTAATTCACTTTTGTACCGTATGGTATAATTATAACGGTACATTAAATGAATACCCTTGTAATGTCTAAGCCGTGCTATATATTGTGGTTGTGTTGTTAGTAGCCTTGGAGAATAAACATAAAACGCGACTATAAAGTGTATACTCATATAAATATTTCAGTTCTATACAAGAAAAAATATTTTTATAGCCCACTATTCGCGGACCCATTACGATAAAAAAATACTTATAAATTATTATTATTACGATGTCGTGCCTAATATTTACAAACGTAGGTACGTTGCTTATTTCTTTGATACCTATGTTGTGCTGATGCTGATACTAAATCTTTACGCGACCAATAACATAACAGCGGACGTGATTTGAAACGATAATGGTTACGTAAGACGTTAGACGCAATACGCAGGTATACCGTGTACATTTTTCTTTCACACACCGAAAGCAAACGCAAACAATTACAGTACACACATGAAGAAAGACCTTATGCACTTCATTCACCACAATTATAATTATTAGAATACTCTTGAAGATGGGATAGAAGTGTGTTTT
>DWDV01001486.1:0-13157 GCA_018245615.1 Mimoniades ocyalus | reverse complement strand
TATACCGGGCACATATCCAGACTCCGAGCCACTACTAGAAAATCTAAATTAGAAAATTTAGTAGTGCCCGACCCGGGTATCGAACCCAGGACCTCCCGTTCGGCAGTCGCACTTGCAACCAACACGACCAACGAGGCAGTCAATATTTACCAATATTTACATATATGGAGACACTATTATGAGACGTATTGTATAAAAACAGAGCTCGAAATCACTCTCAGATATTTTGTGATAAATCGAATTTAAAACCATGGAGTTACACGAATCATGTATAACAACAGATCAAAATCCAAGTATCTATTGAACTAGCGTCTGTTACGTAACGGTAAGGTTGCAAGTAAAAGAGTTATGTCAATTTAAAATTTCGTCATACCTCACATAGTTACCAACGATAATTATCTTAGCCAGTTTCGACTGCAGGCTATAGAAATTCGGCTATTAAAACACGAAAAAAAATTACGATTTTGAATACTGTCTGATTTAAATTTGCAACTGAAATTTCAGTTTCGATATCGAGCAACGGTGGCTAAAAATCCTGATTTTGATCTACAATTGAAAGAATCTTAGATTACGATTTAAATTTAGGTTGAAAAATGACGTTTCGGTTCAGACAATAGTAGTTAACTGTAATTGAAAAAAAACCCTCTTGGAAGAATAAAATACGCAATAATAAATTCCTCTAAATAACACCTCAAGTAAGCCATTAATCAACAACAACAACTACAAAAAAATTGTTTTATTAATTAGAACGCACAACAAACAAAAAGAAAATATTAGTTTGATGACTTGAGACACAAATTTTATATTATGATTGACGATTGGGAAAGGCTACTAGGCACTTGCAACATTACCTTGTAGTTACCAATAGGATTGACGTTTTATTACCCATGACCGTCGACCAATAGTCGGTTAGTGACTCCTGTCTAACGGTTTCATTACGCCTGTGGTATGTAGTCTCTGCAACCATATTTAAACCTAATGAAATTCACCTTACAGTTATATAGATACACCGTACAAGTACATGTATAAATTATATTTAGAAAATTCATTAAAATTACACCTTTATTTCAGTAGTAAGAAAGTATAAAATGTAACGGAAAGCTTTTCGAAAGATTGATTTATCAAAGCCGACATAAAAGCAATTTTGTTGCTATTGCAAATTTCCAAAAGTCATGGTCACCGTCGTAAAGACAGTGACTTGACTGGCTACGTACATGCGATATTTTGACCCATGATGTAAATGATCCACTCACATTTGATAAGCCCATTTGTCTTGTTTAGATTGTTATGTCCAACAACGATCAGAACAAAGATTGTTTTGGAATACACCCGAGATTTCCCACGTTCACTCTCTCATCACTGGAATCAGCTGCTTGCGAAACAAACTACAGGGAAATACAAAATGCAAATTACAGCATGCCACACCAGCGATTGAGGATTCCAAAATGAACATAAAATTTCACAACGTCTTCGGAAATTTCGTCTAATACATAAAATGTTCGGTAGGGAATATAAATATTATAAACGTTGTTGCATAATTTTCACTAGTCAGCGTCATGGTCGTATTTATTAAAAGCAGTGTTCGTTCGCTTCTTCACTTGTGTAGCCTACCTCGTTGGTCGTGTTCGTTGTTAGTGCGACCTGTTGATCGGGAGGTTCTGGCTTTAAATCTCGGGTCGGAAACTAATGGATTTTCCCTACTTAAATTTTCTAGCAGTGGCTCGGAGTGTGAATATTTGTTCGGTATATGGCAGTAGGTGGTGAGGTTATTGCCATACACCGGACACAAATTCAGACTCCGAGTCACCACTAGGAATTTGCAGTTAGAAAAATGTAATAAAACCCGACCCTGAGAATCGACACTGGGACCTCTCGATCAGTAGTGGCGCTTGCTAACATTTGACCGACGCGTTAGGCAATATACATGCTCTTTAATGTACTCACTGTTCAATTGTCGTTATTCTTACTTCACTAAGTTAACTCCATGTATTTGCCACAATATATTTTTGGAAAATCGAATTTTATATTTTAATAAAAAAATTAACTAAATGTTCATAAAGCCTGATTGTTTCAAGACCGCCCGAAAAAGACTAATGAAAAAGTACTAAAAAGTTCTCGTACTTTCTCGTGATTTAGAGTAGTTTGTACCGAATGTGATTTTATTAATGTCGTTGGCAATGTTGCCGTCAAGACTGATAGAACAGCGGAATTTCAAAAAGAGCGCATTGTCTGAAACTTGTTTAGCGGACACTTAAATAAAAAGCGCCATAAATAGGACATATTCTAGACATGTACAACGAATACATAAAAAGTACCACGAACATTCTAGAAGGTTCTATTATACGCTTCGTTTAGAAAGGTCAGCATTCTCATTTACGAAAAACAATGCGCCGCACTTAAGACATTTCACTATAAAGTAACCCGCTTTAAAATAGACTGAGACTGCTCTACCCATTGTAAATCTTATGTACCTATATACAATGTTTTTAAACTTTAGATCTAGCTAAGCATATACTGAGAGTTACATTATTTTTAAACCATTGATATACACTAGCTGTAAAGAAAATACAAATGTACATATAATTTGTGCAGTAAAAAAAATATTTAACTATATTTAAAGACACATAGGATAGGCTAATACATATAAAAAATTGTGAAAAAGTTACACAATCGATTTATTAGAATTTGTAATGCGTATAGATTACCAAATCTCAACAAGTTATTCAAAGGTTAAGGTGAAAGACCCATAGATACTATAAATTTGGCAATGGGCACGCAATATACAAATTCGCAAAACAAAACATTTGTTTTACATAGTTGGTGAAATACTAATAAAAATAAAAATATTGCGTATACGTTAAGTGATGCCGTGCGTTAATTCATAATAGCACCTAAAAAAGAATTTTACGTTTTAATAGAAGAACATGTACTCTTGTTAAAATGTGAATATTTTTCTCTTGTTTTTAACGACGATTATTATGATGGTGATGTCGTAAATGATAATGACTGAAGCAATTTTTTCAAGGTCTTATGGCATGAAATATGTTAAACCACGAATCCGTTGACTATTAAACCGTTATTAATTTGCCGTACCCTATTCTTTATAGTTAGTTGTAAAAACTGAATACCTTTAGAAAATATTGATTATCTATGATTTACCTTTATCTCGTTTCAACATGGCTGCCTCATTGGTCGCGTTGGTTGCAAGCCCGACTGTCGATCGGGATGTCATGGGTTCAAATCCCGGGCGTAGATTTCTATGGCTCGGAATCTGGAAATTTGCTTGGTGTATGGCATTAGGCTTACCACCTATTCCATAGTAGGACGTAAACGTAACTAACGACGTGAACGTGGGAGTGAACTACACTTCTCTGCCTACCTCTTCGGGGATTACAGGCGTAATGTCACTTTTCGCTTCAAGTATTTTTCTATTTTTCAATTTTCAACCTATCGAACGTGTGTATGTATTGAAAGAACACGGTATGGCAACACGTTGAAACGGATATCGCACCATAGTATTCCTTAGGACTATTTATTAATTGAGGGGTTTAAAAGCAGACGCTTCAGTCACAAAACATAAAAACTGAGTTACTTGTGGTCTCATCTGTGGTCATCGTTTTATGATCACATGCAAATTTTTGCAACGACCATTTTTTCTTTTTTTAAATTGTAGTTAAGCTACAGATTGCCTGCGATTTCGCTTGCTCTCTCTTAAAAATTTTCCCACCGTATAAATTACTCAACATCATGCTTACCATAATAAGCTATCTACAGACCAATTTCGGTCAAAATCCTTCAACTGGTTTTACACTAATGAGTGAACGTATGAGAACAATCGGACAATCAAACAAAACTTCCAAAAACTTGTATAATGTATGAAATGAATATGAATGAATATGAATAAATATTAACTACATGGTTAATATTTATTTAAAACACTTTATAAAAAAAACTTCGTCCTTTGTTCCCATGTGAAGGTATTACTTTACACGTGGAACTTTTTTAACATGCTTCGCAAAACAATAGGAGTTAAAGATTTCAAGGTCACGCGGGGTTATAAAAATGATCCCAAGTTATTATTAACATACGCGATACATTTCTTGCACTTCGGATTATGTAATTCTGTGAGTATTGAATTAAGACATTTTCTATTCTTCAGTTGCTATCCTGAAATCAATGCCCCCAATGTATCATAATTATTAAGTTTCAACATTTACGTTTACGTCCCAATATGGAATACGGGGAACAATTTAAAGGATTTCGGAATATCATATTTTAATTTAGAATTTTCTTGTTCACGAAACAATGTACATAATATGATAGATGATTACCAAGTAATCATGATAATAACATTAAAGAAAAACAAAAATGTAAAGAGACTGAATTGTTCGAAATCTTGTTCACCTAATCAATATGGATACAATAATCCGTTGTCTAATGACTCTCATTATAATGTGGTTCAGTTCTCCTTAACAAACAGGAGCGCTGTTTTGTTAGTAAGTTCGGCTAGCAGTCGTTTCACAAATACTAACTTTATAACATCGGCGGTAATGAAACATCAAAATTTTCATATTGATATCTAAGAAAAAAAAAATTGTCAATTGACTTCAATAAATTATTATTATTTTGAAATATGTTCCATAATAAAATCTAATATTTATACAACGTTTCAGAAATTATTACCTTGTGGCATTTTGCTTAAACAGAGCTATTCGAATTCCAAATAACAAGCCTCAAAATTCCTGAGACAAATCTACAGATAGTTCAAACAACTGTGATCTTGACGGAACTTCTCTTTCACAAGACGTTTGCACGGAACTATGGCAATATTTGATAACCTTGACGTTTTCGCCTATCACCTCGCAGGTCAATCTGGATGCATTTTGTAATTCAAATGGTAATTGTTATCGCAATATGAGTACATTGATTCATGCTGTATTAAGATAATTATAATATTTGTGAATGTAACAAGCAATGGAAAGATACTTGAGGATATTTTACATTCAACGTTAGTTTTATCTTATTCATGGTATAGAATATCTCATAAACGGTGTGTACAATTTTTTTTCGGGTACTTTGTAACGTACATATATGGTCATGTAACTAATTAATTTACTAACAATGTAATGAACAAATCTTTATAACTTCCGGTGATATATTGACTTACCTATAAAATTCTTTACCATACAATTATTATTTTTAACACATGTGATACACAACATTCATAGAAAAGCCGTCTGGTTTAATAAATATATAATATCTACATAGTTGTATATGTGTTTCTCGTGAGATGGGTTAATTACCACAATTCTCGAACTAACGAAGCGCAGAGAAGTTTCCAAGATACTAAGTAGGTTTGTATCACCTATCGTCACCTTTGAATGTAACGATATTACTTACATATATAAACATCATTTGTTATCATACATCATACGTATTATATGTTCATATAGTTAATGTAATTTAATTACTACAACGGTTTTTTTAAGTAAAGAAAGTAAGAAATATCAGACAGCAATCAAGAGCGCCTGTTCCCGCACATGAGCCATCGTCGAACTCAGCGAAACGTTATCGTTTATATTTTTTGAAAGTGAATAAATTTTGTAAAAATTCACCCAAGGTGTATATCGCGTTTGATGTTATAGTAGAAGATCCAGATTTTCTTTTGCGAAAACCAATCCACCAGTTTCCGGTTTGAATCGGTTTTGACTAGTTTCTTCTATTTCAGTGTTGCTGGATCAACAGTGCGCTTATTTTATTCGTTATAATGAAAGCTATTTCGTAAGCTATCACGATAGTATATACAGACTTGTCATCGGCAAAAGAATGTTTAACATTTGGCTCGTTTCGCAACACATCTGACGAGTGGCGATCGTATGTACGCCTCTCCTTGACCGACTATCCTATGTAACTCTTCAATATTAATTTTTTTTATTATTACTGACCCTATTGGAATAGCTGGGAGCTGGGAGTGTACTTGTAAGTCAGACAATGTTCGAAGTACGATTGGCGTATCGATCTAAGTTTAAACTGAATCTGTTATTTCGTTGTGTTAAGATGGTGCTTCCATAAGTACTAACAGTTTAAATGATCTGAAAAAATATAGATGAACGAAACTAAGCTAAGGTTTTGAAAGTTCTGATAAATTGTCACTCACGTTGTGCGTAGTTCTCTGAAGTTATTAGCACAAAGCTCGATAGACCTATGGGCTGGCGTCATAGTCTCGGCGGAGTCACATGAGCTGGCCACTAAACCCGGTAAAGCTGTGAAAGCCATTGGATCAACAGCAGACAGACAATTACGAAAAAAAGGCTGGCGTTATTACGTTGCCAGCCTGCGTGCCCCTTCTTATATGATTATTCCTTCTCCTGTTCCAAGAAATACCAAGCGCCTCTTCAATTGCTGACAAATAGCAGTCAAATTTTAAGCTAGCCTGAGGTGATATTCCATGTGTTATATTTTCCGGGTAACCGTGTAATTGTTATTGTATGTTGTATGTAGAATTCACAGCATAGAGAATCTTCGTGAAGACTCACAATTCGAACAGTAATTTACTACGGTTTCAGTGAAGCAAATTCTTAAAATAAATTGTAAATAATTTTACAAAATTCGACTTTATTTCCTCATATATTACAATATATTCTTATGTTGCATTGAAATAATAAAAGACTTGATGTTGGTGATGGTTATATAATTTTACCATAGTCTTTACCCAAAAACTATTAAAATACATGAGTAAAATGGAATTAATATGTATTATATTAATAATGATACGTGGACTGTGAGCAGCCAGTTACCCTTTTTTATGTAAATGTCAAAAAATGTACGTTTTCCAACGCAACTCACAACGCATATGCATGCGCGTGCCCTTGACCCACTGCGGCGACCGATCGTAAACGGTCAACTTAACATTTCGTGTTGTGTCAACAACCCGGTCATTTTTTAGTATTTTTCTTTCTATCCTCACGGTTGTATTCCCTCAAAAGTTAGGCAGAGAAGCGATAATTGCTTGCATTAGCTTTCAATCTGCAACCACGTCAGGGCTCCGAGTACTTCAATAAGGATATGTTTTGGTTTTTTCGAATATTGGCAAAACATGATTTAACGGATCGGAATCCGAGTCGCCGCGGCGCAATCGCACAGTGGTGTCGCAAGTGGTCTCCAGGAAACCAATTTAAATGTATAAGCACACCAAAAGCTTAGCTATATTAAATGCATCGATACTTTAACATTGGTCAATGTGAATTTTGTCTGTGTTAAGAGAATTCTAAAGATATTTAGAAGGCTAAGTATCTTTTGCAACTACTGCAATCAAAATGTGGAGCCCTGGGTTTGTCTAGATTCCGAACAGAGCACTGTAGGTCGAAGTATACGCTTTTATAACAAACTACCAAACGACGTGGTAAGTTTGTCAGTTTGTAAATTCAAGAAATTCGTTAAGCTTCGATTATGTCAAAAAGCCAATACGAAAACTCAGTTGCAGATTACATGCAAGACATCGACGTTTGGAAATGACTTGCTATAGTTTTAAGGCTTAAAATTATATTTTATATCTTAAGATAAGTGCTTATTTCAAAAAGATGCAGAAGCACACCTATGGAGTTTCTTTCGCCGCTTCTTCTCCATAGCGAGGCATTTTCCAAAGCGGCGGTAGTTTCATTTTGACGTGCAAAAAGTGTTGCAATGAACCAATTCTGAATAAATGATATTTATTTTGAATGATATTTGAATTTTAATTTGAATAAATAAAAAAAAACTTATAATATTTAATAATGTTTTTGATTAATACCTAATCATGGACTCTGTTATGGGTTAAAATACTTCACAATTATATTACATTTGTAACTTACTACTGCTAAACCCACCTTTATATTTTTTTATATTACATCTGTCAGTGGACTACCATACCAATACTGGAAACTGAACTATTCAAACCTAATGAAAGCAAAACGATTGGAGTTAGGAAATCGGCTGCTGAGTTAAACTATTTAGCACTAAGGTCTACGTTCATATATCCAGTTGGCTAATTTCTGATCACATATACGGGATCTTGGCGACTAAGAATCAATTAGATTCTAAACTAGCTTAGCGCCCGCGACTGCCCCCGAAACTGTAGTTTCGATTTCCCAACACCCAATTAATTATGCTCTAAATATTTGATGCATACACCTCTTTATTTAATTGGTCAATTAAAATAAGTTTACGTTGAAATAAAATTTAAAAAATTTCAAAGAAAACCCTTATATATTTACTCAAAACTCAAAACGAAATACAATATCTTTATTATACATTATACCAGTGTAGATATCGCGGTGTAGAATAAGCATTAGTTCTAAGTGAGAATCAACCCCACAACCCGCCCACTTATCAATGAAGGTCTCCAACTTCTGGACCATCATAAACTGGATTCTGGATCATCATTACCAGCCTATTTCAATCTACTGCTGGACCCAAGTCTCCCCTGAGAGGTTATGCCCGTAATCCCCACGCTGGGCATGCGGGTTTGGAATTGCAGAGCCCGTCGGTCTCTGGAATAGCGGACCAACTAATATTTTTACACCGCATGATTATTATTATCTACGACGTTATGACATTTATTTACGAAAACGATATTTTGATGTCTAAAAACATACATCTATTAATTCAGTTACAGAACTCTTACACTTACATTTCCAAATTATTAAAAGGTCAATCAATGGATTCGTTGGCATGTTACCAAATTCAAAAAATAATGAATAATGTATGAACTTATATATATTAATTTAGGCAATAATATAATAACATGCTAAACAATAATTATGTTATTCAAATTAGCTTAGCAATACTAGGATAGAATAGTTTAAATCTGATCTTCGTTTAAGTCAGATCCAAATTTTGCAATCGTCCGTCGTATGAAAACGTTTTGGACAGCCAAAATCACTTTCACATACATCATAGTTAATTTAGTTTAATGCTACTATACGTTAGATCAAGGCAAACCACTTTCCGTTTAAACTAGAATTAACGTACCCTAGTATTAGAACATTCGTTTCGCAATATAACGCTCGCATATACATACATATGTAGATATATAAAAAGCTATGTAACGCACGTTCAAGTTCAGCTACGCCCTCTATATTAGTGTCGAAATAGCTTGCAAAAGCATGCAACATGCGCGCAATGTTCTTCTGCTGCTGGCTTTACTGATATTTGTATTGTGATCAAATGAGGGTAGTCCGATGCATTAGAAAATGGAGAAGAGCAGTAATGTTATCGAGTCAACGTCCGAAATTCCAGATAACTGATATAACGGCTAAAATGTATTATTATAAAATTATGCTGAAAGTTTTAATCTTCCGACTTTTTCTCCTGATATATCATTCTGCTCAAGTATAAAATGAAGGCGTGATGTTGCATTTTAATGTCTCTATCATCATTAACGAATAGGTCGTGTATAAAGAGAGTGATGAATGTGTGATAAATTAAGCACGTCAAGTTCCTAAAGATTGACATACTCGTATATGGCACTCGGTAGTCTCTGCCTACCCCATATAGGAGCGTATATAATGATAAAATAATAATACGTCATGGGCATGAACTAGTCGTGAGCTTACTCGGTACTTTGGTTTATTAAATAATCTATATATTCAAATTTGTAACAATTATTTTGCAATTATGTATTTGCAACTAAATGTAAGCGACGAGTGTACGTAGTTCCGTTCCTGAAAGGACGTCAACGGTACGCCATAATGACGATAATGGTGATAACTCTGTCACGATGACGTTAAAGCCATCGTAATTGGTTTAACAGTCATTTGTTTCGAAGTAAGAACGCCAAACTCAGCTTTGAACCAATGTACGAGAACATACCTAATCGTCAGTAAATAACATTTAGCTTCAAAAGCATTCAAACAAAAACGCACTGCTAGAGTGGTCAATGACCTCAAACTCATTATTATTTTACTCTATGGAAGTTGCGAAAATAATGGAATCCATGTATGAGTTAGTATATTGTGTATTGTATATAACAGTATTGCCTTTAAAATTGTGTGATCCTAGAAACGAAAGGCAATGATCCTTGATCCTTTAACCCATTCAAGCTTCGTCTGTTCGGCACTAATCAACGGACTGAAACCACTATTCTTTAAACGGCCTTTTGTTCTAACATAATATATAATGTTATTCATATGCATAGGTACATTTGACCTTTCAAAATAATATTGTGTCCATATAGAATATCGGTATCACTAATGTGTATAAATTACGCACACACCTGTAATATCCGAAGAGGTAGGCAGAGGTATATAGAATAATCCTACGAATCACCAGTTACGTTTACGTCCCAGCGGGGAATATTTGTTGAGCCTATTGCCGTACACCGGGCACAAATACTGACCCCGAGCGAGGACTAGAAATTCTAATTAAAAAAAAAGCACCCGAACCGGGATTTGAACTGAGGACGCAGACGTGGCAGTGTATAAATAAAAAAGTTCGTATACATGTTTATATACTACAGAACAGCGAACAATTGTTCAGGTGTCTTGTTCGCTGAAGCGGTTTTCCACACCATGTATCGTGTTTATCAATTTGCTTTACATTACGCCAACATTGCTTACATACAGCATGTCTTAAGTGTTCACAGAGGCTTCCAAAGCTCCCAACTATATCGTTTCGTTGTCACCTAAATGTAAAGTTTAGACTCCCAACACACTGACATGACATTGAATTAACATGAATGTGTAGTTCTGGGTAGAGATCAATATATGAGGAGGATGTAGAAATCAATATATTATAGGAAATTTTAAGAGGTTCGTATCAAATTATTGTTAGGCTCGAAGTAAATACTCTATGGTGTTAGGAATATCGTAGTTCCTGCATACTTATAATCTCACGTGCAAATCTGTCTGTATCATGATTCGTTTATCAGTATAAAAATCTCTGTCCTTGTATATGAGGTCATGTTACTCATAATATACTAGAAGATTTTAAGTCTCTACATAGCGTTTCGACATTATGTGCTTAAATTTTTTATGTGTTTAGCGTACGTGAGGTTTTTTTATATTCTCATATACCTAATAATCATAGGCAATGTAAAAATACAGCTTTTAAAATATGAACGTTATTTTTCCTGCGTAAACAAACATCCAACAAGCAAGTAAGCAGTTAACGTTAAGTAATTAATTTTTAGTAATTTTAAGAAATTATCTACACTATTATCCAACCTCAAATAATTTAATCAAGATCCCGTAAAAAACAAGCAGAAATTAATGAAAATTTCAAAAAAAACACGTCGGCGCGGCCCCCTTTTCATAGATCACCCCTAGTAGTCGTTATTTTCTTTATTCGAAGGGCATCTCAAGTAGTCTCGTCCCACAAATCTCGCCTTATAAAAATCAGCAAAAGATAACTGAGAGAAAAAGAGTGTAAATATATGAAGGGGAAGGCAGAGGAGTATAGTACGTACAGGTGTACTCCCACATTTCACCAGTTACGTTTACGTCCCATTATGGAATAGTAACTGCCACGTTGATTATGTTGATTCAAGCGCGACTGCCGATAGTCAGGTCCTGGGTTCAAATCAAGGATTGAGCAGTATTAGATTTTCTAGTAGAGGCTCGAAGTCTAAGAATATACCTCAGTACCTATAACAATTATATTATTAAACATTACTTTTAAACTTCAATAATTTATACATATAATCGGGAACTTAGGAACTGCGCATGATGCAAGCACTAGTTCTTTTAAAGATTCCAGCAGTTTCCAACCTTCACCTTATTCAAATAGAACTTGAGTTTCGGTTTATGTTGCACGTAGTACATACAAAGCAGTAAAACAAACATTAACTTACCATCATAGCCGTATACACAAACCACCAAACCGTAGATTACATTGTTACACGATAAGTCAACGGGGCACAATATCGTAAACTGTCAACATAGCGAGACAGCATTGTTATTTACTTTTGTTATATATGCCCTGACCCTAAGTGTAGTGCAATATATGAGTGAATTTGAGAATAATAATATCTCACGCCTGTAATCCCCGAAGAGCTAGGCAAATGAGTATTGTATACCCACATGCTTCACCAGTTATGATGACGTCCCACTATGGAATTAAATAGACGATGAGGCTACACCGGGTACATATCGAGATTCCGAGCTTCTACTAGAAAATCTAATTTAGAAAAAGCCAATAGTGCCCGACACGGGATTTGATCCTAGGACATCTCGATCGGCAGTCGTGTTTGCAATCACTCGAGGGAGTAAAATTGCTACTTTTTTTTCTTTTAAAATGTTTAAATTAATATTTTATTGCTATATGTATATACATAAAATTTTCACAATATGCATTTGAAAATATGACGATACACACTAAGCGTACGAAACTAACCGCTTAATAGTCGGGTTTCTTGCTTTTGTTTATGTAAGCCGTGGTGGAAAAAATAAACGAAGGAACGGATGCAACTTGGTCATGAAAAAATTTCCGAAAGAGCAATCGATTAAACGGATCGCACAAATCGTTCTCGTGTGGGCTTTTCCAAACCAGCGTATTTTCGGCGGGAAAGTCGAAAATACGATGATCTGATAGAGCTCTTATACGGCACACCAGCTAGTTAGATGCCTACGTTTAACATTATATTAAACGAAGATAAATTCATTTAGGTTACCTAAAAATATTTTACAAATAAACGCGTCTGAATAACTAAGCAATGTTTGTTTCTTTTTTTATGAATTATATTTATGAATTATACTTTTTTTTTTTAAATAAGAAGGAAATAACGCCATTACTACTGTGTTCTGTAAACACCAAAAAAATGTCATATGCGACGTATTTTTGTATATACGAGTAACATTTTGTAGGTACATAATTATTACATATTTTTAAGGAATATTTTATAAACTTTAAAATGTATTTAATTTATGTATTTGTCATATTTTAATGTAAGTTACATTATTTATAACGTAAAAAATTCCAATTTAATTAAAATTATTAGATTAAATCTAAATATTTTTTCTGTATAATTTCTTAGTGCTGTACCGTTGATTATTTTGTTATGACTTTATTTATATTTTATATTGTTAGTTATAAAAACGTAAACGAAACTTCACGCCTGTAATCCCCGAAGAGGTAGGCAGAGAAATGCAGAACACTCCCACGTTTCACCGGTTACGTTTACG
>DWDV01001485.1:0-13160 GCA_018245615.1 Mimoniades ocyalus | reverse complement strand
GTCATGACTTACGCTCACGTGGAGCTCATGGCGCCCATTTCAAGACGTGGGTCGTAGTGAGAATTCTGATAATTAGTGAGATTTTAAAAGTCTAAGCAATAAAGATGTTCATATATTTGTGTTATTGTCACAAACTGCTTACGAAAAACAATCGTTATATTTGTATCCACGAAACTACTTACGATCATCAAGCTTCGTAACTAGTTACTGAAATCGCATACGTTACGTTATGCCCACATCTACCTCCATGTAAAGTCTGCCCGGACAATCACCACCGACCAACACATCCACAAATTCATAAAAGAGTTGCGGGAGATTTATCTCCGAATCTCCCTTTGCGGGGGGTGACCACGTGTTGGGTCGAACGATTATATTTTATTATTTTTACTTCAGGATATAAAGAACGTCTTTATCTTTCTACATAAAATCTCGTATCTCGACGTTCGACAATGAATTATCTTAGTAACAACCCAACAGATTTCAATGTAATTGTGTAAATGTGTAGGTACTGTTTGGTGTAATATGGGAAATAAAATAGTTATAGGCTGGATAAGGCTAAGTGACCCTCAATTTTTTTTTTAAATAACATATATTTCATAGGACAAAGGGATAGATTAATATATAGCGTAAGTTTTAATATATAGCTATTTGAGATAAACATTTACATTTAAATATTCATTCTCGTCTAGAACCCTAGAGTGTATAACACAAAGATATAACTGTGTAGTAGGTGATAGTGATGCAACGAATGTAATTTTTTGAATATTCGCGAATGCGAATACGATTGCGAATATCCACTACCGGCATTCGCAAATGCGAATGCGAATATACCGCTTTTGTAGAAAATTTCACAGAAGAATTTTTTTTTGTTTATTTACATTGCATTATATATTTTTTGTCTTATAAGTTCTAATGAAAATTTAATTTTTAAGCTTGATTACCCGAAGCAAATAAATAAATAAAACCAAATGATACAGTAAAGACTGACCATATGATTACGAGGTTATTTTTTTCTTGTATAAAAAATATGTGAGAAATGCTTTTCATTTTATTAAAAGAAAAGATATGATAAAAATCTTTTTGATTTTATTAACCTATTTTCTGATACTCATATTTGAAAAACATTCGCAAAAATTTTGCGATTGCGAATATCCAGAAATTTGCGAATATTCGCGAATGCGAATGCGAATCACAAGTAGGTACACCACAATATATGTAAATACATGTAACTTTTTTCTAACAATATTATAAAATATCTGAAACATCATTCATTTTCGTTAAATATTCATAATTATTCATGTATACATATCTTCAAGCCAAGTACCTTACCGGGTAAGCAGAGAGCACCGATTGACAAATATTCCTATCCTTACAGACCTGTTATGCATTTTCTGCGATATCATAATTATAACAGTGGTGCTTACTGATGTAGTCGGTGAGTCCGCTCGCGGCGTGGTCGGCGAGTACAGCGGCGAGCACGAGTAAGCAGACGGCGGCGCGCGCGGTGCGAGGGCCCCGCATGGTCGCTACTCGCGCCGGCGCACGCCGCTGCGCGCCCCTCGCATCACACCCTCGCGCCACGTACCACGCGCGGAACACCTGCCAACATACACCGCACTGAAAATATTATCTTACATAAACACCACGCGAAAATAGTGCCACACGAGATGCACCTACTAAGTTATAGAAAAACATTGATCTACTGCTATTGCGTAATTATATCAGTTAAGCCGTTCTATAGTCTGATTAAATGACATTAATAAAAAAACTTTAACCGCCATAACAGTTTTTATATTAAATGCTAATATTAACTTTATTTTCGTATTTAATATTTTAATTTATCAACAAAAACACAATACCGAGCTCGGCGCCATAAACGTGACGTGTCGAGTCAACGGACTCCAAATTATCATGATAAGTAATTTATTTACTGTAACTTTTTGCACGGACGACCCAAATACAACATTGTAAGATTGTGATTGATAGAACAGGATACGATGGGCAATCTCGCGGCGATCGCGTACTGCACGCAACTGTATTTGAGCGTTCTTGAACAGGAGGTCACTCCAGTATCCTTGAGGTCAACGCGGCATTGTCGATGAGAGTGTTTGAGGAACAAAAAAACGTTATTCCTCGAATATACTCATTTCCGTTTCAATTATTACATTATCCAATACGTGTCAAATACCGCGAAGCGTGAAATAAGGAAAAAATTAATGTTTTTTTCCCCTTAAAATTTGTCCTTCTTACGACATACGCTGTTACGTGTTTACGAGCGATGTTATATGTATAGCTGTGGTATCTACGACATTCGTGTGTGCCTTGATACACTATTCACATGTAACGAACAGAGCAACGTTTACTGACGTTCATATAAATGACGCAAACACCCCACACACTACATACTTCGTGCAATACAATGACGTACTTGCACCATTCGTGTACCTTTGTCAGAAATATCAAGTTCACGCAATTATTAGATAGAAACGAATGCACGTTAAATAATAAACGAATGGTTGTTTACCTCTCTGACGTCAGAAATCACTTGTCCTGTTCGTGATAGATATTTATGACATAATAAAATGCAATAAAGATATTATAGCAATTATTACATTTTGTATCGAAACCGTTTTTATCTGACATTTTTAAGATTCAAATTAACGATTCTCGGAGCCACGATAGTGACTTACAAAAAAATCCCTTAAATACCTATTTTTTGGCGTCAGTTTTATGTTTCACTATTGTGTTTATTAATTTAATTCTTTGATCATAACGGGTCCGCTGAAAATCAATACAAAAACTATTCTGAATGTTGTTAGAATGTGTATAAT
The DNA here is from genome assembly GCA_018245615.1 of Mimoniades ocyalus. Taxonomy (NCBI): domain Eukaryota; kingdom Metazoa; phylum Arthropoda; class Insecta; order Lepidoptera; family Hesperiidae; genus Mimoniades; species Mimoniades ocyalus. The sequence continues at coordinate 10,329 of DWDV01001485.1, read as the reverse complement.
ATTATGTAAACACAACACAAATTTTATACATTTCATAAAAACAGTTTAATAGATATGATATTACACATTATTATATCGTCTTACATAAAGAATCATCACTGCAAACAGATATATGCAGATAATGCATTGTTACTTTCGTAATTTCTTGTAAAGAGCTATAAAAAAACCTTTCAGCGATTTCTCTCTTTTCAATATAACACTGATTTTATCAAAACTAATATGTACTTGTACTAATATCAACTAAAATTTTAACAGCTTACTATGGACGTGACCCGCGCTAATATTGTAATACGCGCGCCGAATAATAAATTAATTATTATTCATAACGAATCAGAGAATTAATAACCCCGGGCGTAGTACAAAATCTGTGGTACGCTTGCTAAATGCCAAACTGACGTCCTTAACGCATTTTTTACAGCATTCCGCGCGAGCATTGAACCCCAGTACTTGGATATACATATAGCATTTATTCATTAATAATAGCAAAAAAAAGTCGTTCATATTAAGTGCGTTTGCCCAGCGACGCCTGTGTAAATTCGATCGCGGGGGCGCCGACAATCTCGCCTCCAAGACATAATCAATTATGTTAGTTCCGGTTTCAGATCCTCCTCCGTAATACGTTTTTGACACACAGCAAAAAAAAATTACGAAAAACATAATGAAACCTTTCAAAGTCTTTTTGCCTAACACGAATAGAGCACGACCGTTTATGTATTTTAATTATTTCACGGTGAAACTCCGAACCAGTAATAGAATCTTTATTTATTAATAACGTTACTCGCCAATGCAATTTTGCTAAATTAATTATAGAGTTGTCACAAAAAACTTGAGGAATGTTTATTTCTTCATCAATATCAAAGTGCAAAAACTTAGGTTTTTATTTGAATAGTTCATTATATTGCTTTTTTCTGGAAGCTAACCGGATGTACATAATAAGATTCTAAATGACTAAAACTGCTTCAAGACACACGAGTTATTTTCTAGAAATTTACATAGTTCTAGTCATACAGCTATAAAGTAAATTAATCTTAATTATTAATGATTGACTTAAAGTACCTTGTTAAAGTTTTTTGTCACAGACATTGCGACATCTACGAGCCTTTTAGTACTAAAACAAAGAGTTTATTCCCGAAATATCTCAAGTCTACTGTTATATGTCAGATATAATTTTTTATGTACCTATAATAAAAAGCTGAAATATTTGACATTGTGGGAATGTATTATCTTTTCTTATAAGATATACAGGGAACTTACAAATTTCTTGCGTAATTTAATAACTAATATTTGAGAAATGTATCTAATTATCCCTACGAGTCGATATAATTTACGACACGAAAAAAACGTAGATAAAAACCATAATTACTTCATACTGTTTCTATTGCTATTGGGTATACAACAAATTCGAAGAGCACTTATAAAATGTTATCCATCTAATATTGCAATGATCTATGACTATTATACGGGTAAATACGAAACGTAGGAACTCGTAAATCCAAGCCACTAATACCATACATTCCACAGATAAAAATTGTTTAGTAAATTGTATTAACACGTAGGTACATACTTTAATCATTGTTGTAAGAACTTAGTTAATTACCTAAATATATGTAATTTCAGACTTTTCACAAAGTGCAATTCAAAAGAAAATTCCATTGAACATTAAGTACATCGTTTGTTATAAAAGCTATAAAATTATAACTATTATAAAGCGTTACAATAAAGAATTTAAGTGAATAAATCGTATACGTACGTAATTTTACGTATACGCCTACTTGCAACTGCTACTCTCAAATCAATACATGAATTATTAAGAAAATTTCATATCACTAGTCAATCAATGTAACACGTATTTATTACGAATATCCTATTCACCAGATTTGCCATAAAAATGTAATGTATGTATGGATAGCATCGACCATTCGGCATCACATATTCCATTCATAACCAGAAAAAAATATTATCAGACAATTGAGCTAAATTTCAGCCGAATTTCGTAATGCCTCAGATGTATTGCATATAAACGTAAATTCAAGTGGACTGTTATCATAATAGAATGTATTATCATCAAATTACATCACAGTTGATAATATATATATACATTATCTAATGTCAATACACTTGTAACAATGTGGTAAGAACTGAACACCGCGCACTGCGAGATGCTTCTCATCTTAATGCCGGTAGCCGCCGCATCCGGCATCGAGTATTGTTCTATTTTTTGTGCCACTTGTCGATCTACTCGATGTTAATCGAGAAAATAGTGATCGAACAATAGAACACACAAAAAATGTGTGATAAAGAAATAATAATCTTAATAAGCTTATGTAACATAATCGGTTACAATTTTGTTTTTAATGATCTTGCACTTTTTATTCACAATCACAATATGTTTTATATGTATGTATATATGGTGTATTAATAGCAAGATCATTGCATATTTAATGTTATCCTTTATTCACTTTTAATACATAGATTAATTTAATTATTTATTAGATTAATAAATTATGATAATATTAAGAAATGTGATTATTAACGATTCTGTCTTAGCAGTATTCAGCTTTTAATTATATTATTATAGCCATCTTATATTTTAACATAAACGAAACGGAATTTACAAAAGAGGCTAAATATTAAAAAATAACGTGTAAAAAAGAGGAACAAAGACTGGTAATTGTGTACATAATTTAAAGCATAAAACTAAGAATACCTGAAATCACAATTACTTTGCAGGTTTCTGAATAGTTCATTATTATAAAAAAAACAATTGCTATTTTTTTGCCAAAAGTAAACATAATTGTTTAAAAGTATCTATCAAGACGTCCTACATATTAAAAAGGATGTTAAATATAAAATTTAACCTTTTTCAAATGCCATATACATGACAAGCCTTCTTTTAAAAAAAATATTAAATGTATGATAGGTAGCGACCATTGGTATTTGATTAGAAACATCAACAGTAATAAGATTATGACCAATTCACTTATCTTCCGATACACTTGTATGAATTATGGTTACCTATCTAAGTGAACAAAGCGCTCTTATTAAAACATTATCTGGGCTTAGTGACGTCATATTGAGAACGTTAGAAAATACTTTATCGTAGCGCACTATCGCAGTCTGCTTTAACATGTCAAGCAACTTCACTACATGTTTTAATAATTGAAAGAAATCTCATAATTAAATGTAGAAATTTAAAAGTGACGATTTAATAATTCTCAAATATTCTCTTGATACTATTAGTTGTACCTTTAATTATTAACACGAGGAATTTGAAATGAATCAATTAATTGTTAAATATCGTTGAATATACTAACATTAGGAATTTCAGCCATCGACTTACGGACCCGGAAACCGATCACAACAGCACAGAACACTTTCCCACGACGCCAAAAGTTGAACTAAAGTTGCGTATTGGCATAGGTTCTACGAAGAGGCGTACCACCGCGGCGGGTCCTGGAACCCGCACTAAGCATTCGATATAATGTGTTTTGTTTCGCACACGGGAACATTCCTGCAATACACTTCTTCGAAAGCATTAAGCAATCTGTTTAAAAGCAACGACGTACCTACCAGTGGCTGCTTGTCCACGACTGTTTTATGGACAATGTCACCTTACGACTAATTTTATTATATACACATCAGTAAACATGATCGCAATGAAGTACACGATACTAACGCAATTTTGTATTACAATCTATACATATGTACAGTAATTCAAACGCAATTGTTAAAGGAAATCATTAGCTTTAAGTTAAAGAAAGCATTCAGCATTCATGCACATGCAGTTATGCCTAAACCGAATCTGCCTCGAAAAGCTATTTTCATCAAACTGACTTATAGTTTTCTGCAGTGGGGACTTTTTTAGGAATTCTCGTGAATTCGTATAAGCGTACTCATGTTCAATTTGAACATATTGTTTACTGCAATGGTTCGATTACTCGTATATATACAGTATTTTCGCCATCGTTCATTGTATTTGTGTGCGGTAAATACGTAACATCACGCTTGTAGTCCCCGGAAAGGTAGCCGTAGTGAACTCCCACGTTTCACCGGTTACGATTACGTCCCACTATGGCATAAGTGGTGGTCCTTGTTAGTAGCTAAATTATTTTCACAGAGTGTTATCGTTCAATTTATTTATAATTGTTCAAAACATTAATCACAAACAGCGTATTTAACTGACGTATTTAACACTAAGCATTATACACCGACATATAATTTCTATACTGTCAAAGTACAGGTTTTCTGTTTCCATTTAAACATACAGCAAGTACTCATAATGGAGTGTTGCGTAGATAAATCAAATTAAAATTAATAAGAGTCCAGCCTTGCCCCTAATAGGACGCTTTACGCTTATTATATGGGGAACAGAATTGTTGTTCGAGATATTTTTATCGCATTATCTAGGTACTCAATGGAATAATATACTCCGAGGCGATTCCAAAATTTGAAGGAAAAAAACAATGATTATTTTTATAAATAACAGAATTGCTTGTAATATCCTTGTTACGTAGGTATTTTCAAATATATAATTTTTTAATTCTAAGTTTATGAAGGATTGCAAGATTAAGAAAAGAAGATTAAGAAGACTGTGTGACCACAGATATCGTGATCCTATCTAAATATTAATTACGTATGTAAATTTTAAATTCTAATTTTAAGTTTATGAAATATTGGAAGATTAAGAGAAGAAGATTAAGAAGACAGAGTAACTACAGATATCGTGATACTATCTAAATATTAGTTTAATGCTGTTAATTCGATTTAGAATCGCTCAATAATCAATAAAACTTTCCATACACACTAAAGTCTGTCTTTTTCTTTTACGTATGATATTCGGTATGATGGTCCTCGGGAGACCAGGATTTTGAACAACGTTCTACATCAATGTATCTTTTACTGGTGCAACTTTTTTTAGCAGCGAATACACCTTAGCTGGTCATCCTACCTGCTAACTGAATTCATCGTTATACAAATAAAAGTTGAGCCAAAATGGCGATTATTTAAATAATTTCGACTAAAGTTATTTACGGTTTTAAATTACAGGCATCAATTACAAATGAAAATATTAACACAATAGATTTTCTGGGCCTTACAGTGGTTAATGAAATACGGCAGTAATTTAGTAAATTAATCCTATTTTACTCACCACCAATTCCACAGCTGCACGTGAACGTAACTGGTGAAACGTGGGAGTGTTCTACACTACTCTGCCTACCTCTTCGGGGATAACAGGCGTGATGTTACGTAATGATAATTTTTATTATTCGTCGGACTATTTAATGAAAAAATTCAGGAGGTATGTAAACAAATCATTTTTGAACAGTAACTGCATAATTAGGTTCTATAAAACTTTCGTCATTTATTAAAAAATGACATAATAAGTAATCCTCATTGCATATAAAATTTTATTACATATTCCGAATTTAACACGTGTAATTTCAATTACAATCCAATCTCATTTTTAATAAAATATTGTTATATTACACAACGCAGCATACTGGACTTAGGTTTTTAATGTATTTTTTTAATGTACAAACTCATTAAAAATTTCATTTCATTTTATATTATGTAGAACATTTACATTCCAAATTACCCTATGACTTGTCCAACATATCTACATTTTGTACCTTATTAATATGTATTTATAATTGCACGTCTTAAATTAACAAAAGATAACAAACTTTTTGTAAACGCCAGTCGACTAAGTCGTTGTTTGCCTTATAGTAAATTAGATGGAATTTTGATGCCTTTAAGTATTACATCGTATCTTATAAGAAGCACTACTTAGAAAAAACTTCGCCGTTTTTATGACACATCCGTTAGGGTTGGAAAGCTGTGAATATTGTAATATGTAAGTACAATAAGAAAGATTAATTATTTAGATTTACATTTTCGCTTATCATAATGTGTTTTGTCCATGCGTACGGTTATCGCTCGTGGGCATACAAGTACATTTAGAAAGCCGCTTAAAATCCGGCATAGGACCCGTGAGTGCGATGACGGGTGGCGGTGCGCACAACATCACCTACTTTCACAGAAGCGTCGTAGCAGACGAGAGAGATATGGTTGTCAGTCAAAAACACGGTGCAACATAATCATTTTATTTCTGTCACATAAACATACTCGAGTTTTTTTTCATAAACATTTAAGTAACAAATATTATCAAACATTTGAAAGTTGATTTCTTAAATCATTGATGTTATTAAAACCTTATAATTTTGTTCATTTTAATATATTAAAATTGTATTAACGTAATAACAGGATTATTGCGTTTTTTATTAAGTCGTGCAAAACTTATATGAGTGGCAACCCTAACGAGTCGCGTACGTTGGCAAGGTCGCCGTGAGGCAAACCACTCGCCGACAGAATTTCTTCGGCTTAGCAACACGTGTGTACCAGTCCAGCGGCGGTTAAAGGTGAATTCTATTGCAATTTTCCGGATCATCCAACCCAGCAACAGTGCATAGTGCGAGACGAGATGCTATACCTTCGGCATACTCTTCTCATTTAAGCCATTTTCGATTCTTTGCAACGAAATAAAAATATTTTATATTATTAATTTATGCTGATCTCGATCATAATGTCAACATCAATTTTAATTCGTATCAAAACGTTGATTTAAGGACTAGACGTAACAAGTTTTGCTAACGGATTATGTTTGGTACATGCAATTTTAAACTTTAAACCGTATAAGGAAAGCAGAAGAATTATGATACATATACGTTATTGGAACATAAAGGACAGAACAGATGTGATGTGACGAGCATGGAACAACCACAAAGTCACAGATCAGAATAGCCCCGATCAACAGGCCCACCTGTATGAGCGGAACGCGGTCGCAATAAAAACTCTCGTATATATTTCACGCGTGCTCAACATTATCTCGAGGCTCTCGGCTCCGATTACTTAATGCTCCAGCTAACTGTATCCGGCGAAACAAGATCTGCTTTTTTGTACCAAGTTCGACGATCGACAAGGGCGGATCGCCTGGAGCCGGGGTGCGGTTCCGCGTTTGTGTTTCCTTCTTCGTGATGTGCGTGCGCATATTTGCAATATTTTCCTTTTTATTACACGCATTATAATTGTTTTTATAACATTATTACACTCAATTACACGAGGTTTGTTTTTATTGCTAACTTACATTTTGGCGCTGCCTTCCAATTATGTGAGATTCCGTTTAATATTTGATATACATGGAATTATTAAAAATACTCCCATTATAATTGAAACTACAGAATCATTTTATCAAAGAATAAAAAAAAATAACCAGATTTATTGTAACTAAATTACGAGCAACCTTTCAACATGAGTTGCTTTTGGCTCGTAGATGCAATCTTGCCCATTACCCTAATACCATGAAATAGCTTTGTCGATTTTATAATAAATATATTATCTAATCTTTCGTCTTGATATAATGTTGTTAAGATAGTTATAGAATACTATTTTAATTACCTACGAAATGTTTTACACACCAAATATACTAAGTGTATGTTACTTGGCAACGCAACATACCTATGAATTCGAAAAGCAACCGCCTCAATCGGATAAATTATTCACATATGATAAGGCGAGAAACGGCTAGACGATTTTCAATTTTATGATACGTTATCATAGGGAAGAAGGCAGAAGAAAAAATATGTGACGTGCTAGTATGTTTGCCAAGATCCAAGCAATGCGTAATAAACACGTTCATAATGGCCACGTTCATTTAATAGAATTATACTGAGCGGGAAAATCTAATTGAATTCAAAATGCATACAGGCAGATCGTTGGTCATACAAATAAAGCAAAATCATTGAGAAATGAGAGAAATCTTCTCAATTGATGAATCTTCGACATGAAAGGTAGATACCAAATAGAATATAAACGGTTTCTCAAAAAGAACAATAGAAGATAATACAAATTAAATTATTTACCTATCAACATGTCTCTTTATTTATTACTATGTGTAAATAATATTTTAACGATGCACACGTGTAAGTAACGAATGCGGTTATAACATCTCGTTCAGGCGCAGCATTTAGTTCGCATATAAACTATCTCGAATATCATGATCTCATTAACATAACGATTATCGTGTGCCACTGTACAGCGATTTATCTTAAGTTAATATTGAAGGAGAATCCGTAATTAACTCTTTGTTTGTCGAGATAAATTTGTAACGTGCTTCGGTGAGAACTGGTGTTTCCTAATGAAAATATAAATCTTCGTTTTAACTCCACATTGTTCTTCTTTTGCACCGCGCTATGATTGTAAATTAAAGAATTTCCCGCTTACTACGATATTATTTTTATTCTTTATATTGATATCATTAATAATTTAAGAATGCGACAGAGACATTTGTCACTCGGTGCGCTCTGCTAACCCCGTAACGGCCCTGTCGTGCCAATATAATAATAATACTGTACAAACATTACAGATGTACGACATAGGTACGTGCTAAAGTTACTTATGTGAAGTTTCGATTTAAATTAGAAGAACCGAATACAATAGATCAGTATTGCATATTGTTCATATGGAATTTATTGAGTACAACGCAGCTATTATTCGATACGTTCGTTACGACAATGATTGTGTACAATGCTACAATAACCAGCTATTGATGACATGAATGCCGTTTGGATCATGCTAACGTCACTTGCGCATGATCGATTTTGCTTTTTCCTCGTAGCGAGCAAAATACCTCACGTCGTCAAAATTGGATAAATTCATTTAACAGTGAACGTAACACGGAAATCGTTATACAGCAAATACTAAAGAATAAGATTATATTATGTATGGATTTAACTCAGGTAGGTATGATTTTCAGGTTAGCCAGACTTGTCCGGACCTATGCGACGTCCTTCTTCAGGGGCTCCCGCCGATGGCAGGAGGTAACGGCGAAGAGGTCGTCGTTTCGTGTACATTTTATGAATATTTAGATATTCAAACCATGTTTATTAGCAAAATACTGATGAATACCGCATGAGCAGCACGAAAAATCAACACTCCGAGGTTTCAAAATTTCCGGAGTTTGAAAATCAAACCTTATTTCAGAAAACGAATAGAATAAAGGAAAGAAATATATTTATGATTTTCACAGATTGCCTGATCACAATAGATAGTGCAAACTGGTTTAAGGCATCAGACAAGTGGAATATAAATGACGCATATGTCAACTATGATACAACTTTTCCGTGATCCGACAAAAACGCGTCCACGCGGTTTAACAAAGACATACATAGACCAGTGAAGTCGTAGTCTTTGTTCGCGGCGGTATGAATGCAATCACTTGCATTTGAAAGGTAAACATGTATTTTATTATGCTAACACTATATTACAGCAGTAATAGTATAATGATTTAGATTTCAGCCTCCTACTCCAATGCTCTGGCGAATTCTCGCGCACACCTAAATTTTAATGAATTATTAGTGTTTTTAAAATTAAATATGACTATGATAACAAAGGAAAATGGCTCTAAATGAAGGACCGACGCCAAAAAAAAAAACAATACAAAGGGTAGATAATGACTATAATAAATGTTGATGTATAAATGACCCTACTTAATTTAGTGCTGGATAACATGTTTCCTAAAATAGTCCAAAGAGATTTAACCTCAAGGATATAACTAGTAGTAATTAAAACCGCCATGAAATGCCATTGATGCAAATAATATTCAACAGCACACACTGCTCACGAGGCCAATATAATATCAAAAAACCTTCAAAGAACATTAAAAGATACTTAATTTATATGACAAAGATAAATGCAATGATTCATTATAATGGAATATGAACACAAGACGACAAAAATATTTTCGACGTATCATTCCGGTGTGAAACAATGAGATCTGTTGATTGACGAAGCGTCTACTGGCCGAGTAGCTAATTGAATTAACAGAGTCGAACACAGCATGTCCATTAGCCTCTGCAACATGGAGAAAGATCGCCTGCATCGCACTGACGACGCGATGAACTAGTTATGCTTAATGTCCGATACGACGACACGTTGATCGCATCTCAGACGAAGCAATAACGCACATTATGGAAAGGCTTATTAAAATACATTTTCTGACTGTACTGTGTGACTTTAGATGACTGCCTCGTCGGGAGGTTCTGGGTTCTAATCCCGGGTCGGGAACTACGGGATTTTTCTAATTTGAATTTTCTACTTGTGGCTTGTAGTCTGGAAATGTGCACGGTGTACGGCAATATGCTCACCACCATAGTGAGACTAAAACGTAACTCGTGAAACGTGGGAGTGTACTACACTGTGTGTGTGTGTGTGTGTGTGTGTGTGTGTGTGTGTGTGTGTGTGTGTGTGTGTGTGTGTGTGTGTGTGTGTGTG